>CAMOHE010050447.1:0-23861 GCA_946598075.1 Artocarpus hirsutus | reverse complement strand
AAATTAACAATCAAAAACAATTTTGAACAATTAAAAATCATCAAAAAGGTAATTAACACAAGGTTTCCACAAAGTAATCAAATTAAGTTTAAAACACTCATCATGGCACACTAATTCACCATTTAATGTTCTAATTACACGTAATTAACTTCGGGGTGTTACATTCCCTCACTCACTCGCTCATGCTCTCTCTCACCATCCTTCTATTTCTCTCCATCCTCTCATTTTCAATCTAAAATCAAGGCTTAAGCTTCGATTCTCGGTAGATTGGAAGCTCATGAATGTGTTTGGGCAATCATAAACTCGATTTAAACCTTAAATCCAAGGTTAGTTTGTTTATTTTTTTTTCAAATTTTTAACTCTTTCTAAATTTTTTAAATTTCTTTGAAATGTTGTAATCTAGGTTTTATGAGCTTAGAAAACCTTAAATCTAAGTTAGTGGAAGTCACAACATCTAGAATCTAGGTTTGGTTTGATGAAAAACTTATTTAAATCAAGTTTTTCTATTTTTCTTATTTTTGGATTTCTTTAAAAATTTCTATGTAACTATTGTTTAAACATGTTTAAGAGTGTCTTAGTATGTTTTTCTATCATATATGAATGTTTTCTATACCTAGGAATTGAGAAAAAATGGGTGAAAATGAAGATTTGAGCTCAGGTAGCCAAAGCTCAATTCTAGAACTTTCTAGATTTTTCTAGTTCGACAGACCAGATTCATCCCTTCGACAGGCTGAACTTGAGAAAAATTCGATAGGCCAGTCCTGCCTAGCCAGTAGGCCAACTTGGGAAAAATTTGAAAGGCCGGTCCCGCCTGGCCGATAGGCCAAACTATGTAGTTCGGTCGGACCAAGGAATTCGGCAAGCCTACAGGCCATAGGAAAAATGGTTGTTTTTCACCTCTTTTCACTATTTCAAACCTAGATTGAGAATTTAAACTTTATAGTATGATTTTATAAACATAAATAGCACACTAAGACACCATGAGATAGCTTAATAGTGTAGCATATCTTAAGCTAGATACTGATAAACTTAGTTTACATTTAAGGTTGTTTGCGGTTCCGTAGAGCTAACGTATAGTAGATCAGAATCACAGTGCTGAGTCAGTGTGTAGAATATCAAGGTAGGACTTCTACCCTTTCCTTGGTAGCTAGGTTTTTAATGATTTTGGCCTCAAAGGATTATGTCAAAATGTTTTCAATAATTGACATAATGTTTTAAATGTCTTCAAAAAGGGACTTTTGGCTGCATAATGATTTCTTTCAAAATGATCCCTTTCAAATGATTTTCTTCAAAGTGATTTTCTACAAAATGATTTCTTTTAAAATGAATTTCAAGAAACAATTTAGATAAACTTCTTAGCAATTTTCTTTATTTGTTAAGAATCGAATGATCATAATGAATCGAATAATAAATCTAATTGAGAATACTCGATAACATGGGATTTAAATAATAATAAATACACATAAGGGCTTGATACTATAATCAAAGATCAAGTAGTGTAGAGTGCCACCTTGGGGGCAAGTCTTGAAACCCAACTAGGCCACTACGATGGTGATACTTATGGTTTGCCCAAGAAGGACAATAAGGTTATTTTTGGACAAACTGATTTTGGTAAGAATAATTTAGATGAATTTATTTATTTAATTTTGTTTTCTAAATAATTTTTTCTGAATGATAAATTTTATATTTAAATTAAGTGTTTTTTTTAGTCCTATTGAGCCTTTCACTCACTTTTCTTTATTTATTTTAAAACCTTTCCCCCTAAGTGGATTGCAACTTAGGATCGACAAAGGGACCACTGGGCAACATGTGAGTTGTAAGAATAATGCTTAGGTTATTTCTTTTAAACAAGGCATGTATTATATAAATTTATATCTCTAGCATTGGACTGTGATTGTAATATTTTATTGTCGATATCATGTGTGTGCACTAATGTGGGCCTGATGGGGCCCGGCTTATGTTTTATTATCTTTAATATTTTGTTTTATGTTTTACTATTTCAAAATAATGATGAATGTTTTAGAATGTTTTTAAATTATCACGTTTTTCAAAATAACCCAAACCATTTAATTGGTGATTTTAATTAAAAATTTGGTTTAATAGACCTAATTAACCCACCATGTCACCTTCCGTACTCCGAGGCGTAACATGAATAATACTTATATCCCTTTTGATTTGGTGCATACCTAAGAAATATACAATTTATGGCCCTAGGATCAAGTTTACTTCTCGATTATTTAGGAATATGAACAAATGATGAACACCCAAACACTTTGAGAGGAATGGATGAAATGAGACGTGTCGACAAATAGGAATTTTTGAAGACTTGACACGGGGTTTGAAATTTAAGGACACTGGAGGGCATTTGGTTGATTAAATATGTTGTAGTAAGAATGGCTTCACCCCAAAAATTTTTTAGAACATGAGATTGAATCACCATTGCTCATGCAATGCCTAACAAATGTCTATTTTTTCCTTTCAACAATCCCGTTTTGTACAAGAGTGTAAGTGCAAGAACTTTTGTGAATAATTCCCTCTTGTGTTAAATATTCCCCAAGAATAGAGTTAACGTAATCTTTGGCATTATTAGTATGAAGAAATAGGATTTTTTTTGTTGAATTAGGTATGAACCATATTATTGAAGGATTTGAACAATTGACCTATCCCAGATTTTTCTTTCATGAGAAACACCCAAGATAACCTTGAGTTATCATCTATGAATGTGACGAACCAGCGAGCCCCTATTACATTCTTTATTTTGTATGGTCCCCAGACGTCACTGTGGATTATTGAAAAAGGACATGATTCTTTATACTCTTGGATAGGATAATAATTCCAAACATGTTTAAATGATTGACAAGTTTCACATTGAAATTCAACAAAATTTTATTAAACAATGATGGAAAGAGTTTTTTGAGATACATATGATTTGGATGACCTAAATGATAGTGTCATAGCATAACTTTACTATATTTATTATTTTAAAGGCAAAGAAAGACCGTCTTTCTTCAATTGGTTATTGTCCCAATTATTCAGCTACTAAGAACATGTAAAGTCGCAAGTGTAAGTCGGCACTACCAATCACTTGCCCCAAAGTCAAATCCTAAAAAACACAACATTTAGAAGAGAAATTAATAACATAGTTCTTTTCCTAAGTGAGTTGTCTTTCAAATAAAAGGTTGCAATCCAAATTAGGTACCAACAACACAGAATTAAGAGTTACGTCCTCTAAGATAGCAATAGAACCTATGCCAGTCACCTTTGAGGCCAATCCATCAGCTATTCGAACATTATAGTTTTTAGAACAAAGTCTAAGATTTGGATAAAAGATGCATCACTAATCATATAATCAGAAGCTCCAAAATCAATTATCCATAAATCCTTTTTGTCCACATTTTTAAAATTAAGGGTTGCAAAATAGTTGCCTTTTGGGGCCATTGTTGCGATTACCGAAGGATTATTATTTGAGGAAGACATTTGTTGAGCATCAATAATCAATTTTTGGAGGATTTCCAGTTGCTCCCTACTGAATTGGCTTAGAAGCTCCTCGGCTACAGTGTGGTTGCCATTACCTTCTCTCTTAATTTTTGGCTTCCAATCATGTGGCCTTCCATGTATGTCCTAGCAAGTGTCACGGGTATGCCCTATCTTCTTACAATGATCACAAAATGGTCTCCTTTTTTGATTCGGTTGTCATCATCTCTTTGGGATACTAAGGCAGAGGCATCGTTGGTTGTTGGTTGATTTCTGGTGCCCATCATCACTTTCTTACGGCTCTCTTCACTTCTAACTTTGGCGGTGATTTCACGTAGGTTAGGCAATGGCTTGATGGCAAGAATTCAACCACAAACTTCCTCGAGATTCTTGTTGAGCCCTAAGAGAAACTTGTAAATTCTTTTCTTTTCAACAACCTTTTTATATTTTGCAGCATCAGTCGGACAATCCCATTGAGTAGTCTTATACATATCAAGTTCCTGCCAATAATTACTCAAATAGCTGAAATATTAGGTAACCATGAGATCCCCTTGATGGAGATCATGAAGAATCCCTTCAATCTCAAACGCCTCCACTGTGTCTTCTCTATCTAAGAAGGCTTCCCAAGCTACATCCAAGATTTCTTGTGCTATTTCATAGAGAATGAAATTCTCTCCAACTTCATTTGTCATGGAATTTATAAGCCATGACATGATAAGATTGTTCCATGTCTTGAAAAGAGGATCATTAGACTTTGGTTTCTTGGCTGCACTTGTGATGTAATCATCTTTCCCTCGACCAAAAATGAACACCATAACTAAATAGGACCATTGGAGGTAATTCTAACCATTCAGTTTGTGTCTAGTGATAAGAAGATCGCTAGAATCTGCTCCTCCATTAAAGCTGGTAGCTGTGGGAACTTGGGAAGAGGAGGACAATTTTTTTGAGGTGGGAGATGCCATTGAGACACTTTGGAATTCTTATGAAAAAAATGCTTTGATACTATGTAGATTTGTTTGAACAAAAGATGTTGTGTTTCATTTCATTGTTTGAATACAAATGGATGTATATGACACAAGATGGCTGAGAAAGTATTCAGCAATAAATAAGAAATTTCCTAATCAAAGGAGAGTACCTCTCCTTGGGATTTGTTCAACTAAAACAAAAATGCATTCTCTAAATAAGGAAACAACTTAATTGTACAAAATATTTTGCACATCCTAGCTGTAATGATCCAGATTTCTACAATGTTGGTTTTTTAATTTGATTTTTTTGGATGATGATGATGAGTGATTAGGTAATGTGTAATTATAGAGAGGGGAAATGTACATTTTACATGGTAGAACTAGTTGTAATAACCAATAAAAAAAATAAAAATTCTTATGTAAAAAATATTTTAAAAATAAGAATTGGAAGGTTTAGAAGTATGGCTTGGGCAGTTTGAAAAATTCAAACCACTAATCAAACTACCTGAAATATTTGTATAAAAAACCATCCAAACCATCCAAAATTAAAACAAAAACTACTAGTTTGCTTTGGTTTCGTTTGGATTGGGTGGTTTGGGCGGATTAGTAGAGTTTTTAAACACCCTTAGGTGATACAATTTGATTTTTTATTTTCATATTTGTATTTTTAATTTTTTTAAAAGTTTTTTAATTGCTTTGTTTTTTTTTTAAATCCTCATGTGTCATTATTATGTAGATTTTGTTTGAAAATAAGCAATTTATTATTTTTTTTTAGGAATCAAATCTTCATTCGACTAAAAATTAGTACAATTGAGGATTCAAGGCAACTATGCTTTAGGCACGAAAGATCCCAAACATAGACTAGACTTGCTAATATATCAATGAAGCATACGGATAACAATGGCATCCATACCCATAGGGGAAAACCCAATCGACACCAACAATTTATTAATTAAGAAGTCAAAATTATATAATTCATTAATCAAATAAAACTTTGATTTATTTATTCAATTAGATAAATCCAAAAATATAAAAACACAAACAAAAAATGACCATAAAAGGATTGAAAGAAACTAACTGAAATATAAGCAGAATTTATCAAAATCAATAGGATTATTCCAAAAAGAAAGGTGATATTGGAGATTTAAGAAATCTTTAAGAGAGATTAATAAAGTTGAAAGGGAGAGAGAATGAAAGAAAAATAGGGAAAGAATAAAAGAACATTAGGAATAAAAGATTGCAGGAGTTAAAAAGAACAAGAAAAAAGTAAAAAAATGGAAAAGAAAGAAAGAGAGAAAATAAGTTTAGTATTAAAAAATTAAAAGGACAAAAAGTAAATCACCATTTTTAAGAAACAATAATAGATAAATAGAGTTTAAATAAAAAATAGGAAAAAAAAAAGTAAAACACAAAATGGTAAAGTTAAAACAAAAGAACCATTTAAGTGACTATGGTAGACAAATAGAGCCTCAAAAAAGTTTAAAAGAAAAGGTAAAAAAGATTAATAAAAACAAATAAAGAAAAACACAAAAAAAAGGTGGAGCAAAAAAGATTAATAAAAAGGTGGAAAGAATCAAAATGATGGCACTAAAGATGTAGATGAAAAAGGAGCACAAAAAGAAAAAAGAAAACAATGGGAAGAAGAGCAAAAAAAACAAAGAATAAAAAGTATGAGAAAAAACGAAGAAGGGTAAAAAAAATTAAAACAAAAAAAAAACCAAAAACACCTCATTCAGGACAACAAAAAATTCTACGATGCATGGATATGCAGTCTTGTAATATAGCTAAACAATTAGATTGAATTGGATGCAAAATCTTCAAATTCAATGTATCATTGGATTGGATTCGACATATTATCTTAAAAACCAAAAAAAAAAATATTAATAGAACTTTTGGATTGAGTAAACAAAATAGATAAAAATTTATAATGTTAGTACTTTCCTAATAAATTTGGTGTTTGGCTTTCAATTTGCTTAGCAGCCCCCTAATTTTCTTTATCACTACCTTTGCAACATTACTTTATATGGTCATTAACATCTCAAAAGATCTCACAGATGTTGAAGGTGATGAAGTAAGTTGTAAATTTTTAATGCCTATATACTCATCACAAAGTCTAAAGATTTATAACTTTGATCACATCTAAAACCATTTTTTAGCCTTTTTATTCGTCCTTCGCATCATTCAAAACAATAAAAAACCTTACAGGCATAACATTCTAACATTTCCAGCAATATTCGAACTTAGAAACATTGCATTCTTTTGCACTGGGATGCTATTGTTAAATTTTATTGGTGCAATAATGGTTGCCATTTGCATGCCTTAGGTAATTGATATATCTTAGACTTGTTTGATTCCACTCGCTACATCTGAAATTGTAACGATGAGGGAAATTCGTTAATAAAATCTAATATTTAATTAGGTTTAATTAATGAATTTACCCTTAAAAATTGTGTTTTTTGTAAAAAATTATGATAATGTACAAATAAGCAGTATCAATAGGAAATTCTATCGTGAACTTGATGTAATTTTGGATATTGTCAATACAGATTTTGTGAAAGGAAATACTCAAAAATTTGTAAATAATATCCATAAAATGAATTTTATATCACAATTAATTATAGAATTGTGATATAAATGGATGGGTAATTAAGGTATAAATAAGATAGAGAGTCTACCTAAAACCTAAACCAGTGTAAAAAGCAGTCTGATGCGGTATAGGTATACAGCTAAGTAGAAACGCAGACATAAGAAATGTTATGTTTGGACTTCAAAAATAAATCAAAGGCAAGTAAAATGTTTTATACAGTCTAAGAACACATTTTTGCACTAATTTTACTACGGCAGTATAAGAAAAACACAGTGTGGTAAAAAATTATACAGTGTAAATTTTTAAGGCCCACTAAGTAGACACCCATTAAAATTTCATTAGGCCACCATGCCATGAAAGGTGGCCCAATCACACTAAGCCACCTTAGGTAGCCCACTTGATTACTTGGTGAGTCACCAAGTAAGATAAGCATGAAATAAATGTGAAACAAGCCAAAAATCTCTCATTTTCTTCTTCCGCCCAAAACCGACAGACATTGAAGCTCTCTTTCAAAAATTTTCTCCAATGCAAATCTTTGCAAAATTGACCCCAATTGAATTCAAGAAGCAAAGTTCAAAGGATTCCATCAAGTTTAAGGTAAAAACCTAAACTTTTTTTTCAAGTTTTCCTATGATTTTCTTGAGATAAGGGGGAAATTTGATTCAAGGTGTTTTTCTATGAAAAATGCTTAGGTAAAGTTTCAAAAGAGCCCGTGGAAAGGCTAGAAGCACAAATTTTTCATTTGGGTAAGTTTTAAATTCTTAAACTTAAAGTTTATGTGGTTTTGTTTTAATTTTTATTATTTCAAAAAGTATGTGGGTATTCAAGCAAAATTTTGATTTAATTCCAAGGATATATGATTTATGGCATGTTGGTATTGTTGAAATTAGGGGTTGAATGTGCAAAGTGTTATGCAAAATAGGTTATTTTTGTAAATTTTAATGTTAGTTTTGCAAAAATAGTGATTTGGCATGAAAATGGTTTAGACAAAGGATGGAACTACCTTCACAGTAGTGGAAATGCTGGTTGAAAACAAATTTTTACAAAAATGACCAAAGGACTAAATTGCAAGAAAAAGTTTTTAATCGGCATATTTGAAAAATGACCAAAAATGCCCTTGTGTAGTGAGAATTTTGAAAAAGTTAAAAGATAAAAGTTATAGATCTTGACAAAACTATTAAGTATTGTGGACGGTTCATTAAAAATCGCGATCATTTGTGAGATGTTAATTTTACAAAAATTTGTTAAAATTGGAAAAAATTTTAAAAGGGCAAAAATTTTATTTTTCAAAAGGATTTTGGATATGGTACTTTGAGCAAAAATGATCATTATGAAAAATAAAAAATTATGGTTTAAAGAGATTAATTTTAGTCTCGGGGTTAAAATTGTCAAAATTTTCAGTTAAAGGGAAAAATTGCAAAGGTTTACTAAAATGGGGCATTGATGTAAAACAAGGAGACCCAACAACCTAGGGTGTTATTCTAAGACCGATACGCAACTATTTCTATTAAAATAGAGAAATCGAGCTTGAAAATTTTAAGAGGCCTATCGACTGCAAAATCGTCACTTTTCCACGAGTAACCCAAAATGCTCCAAAACATTCCAAAAGGGAAAAAGGGATGATTAGAAAGATTTTTGCCCTTCGTTAGAAATAATAAGGTGGAGTAAGATAGGAGTAAGAAAACCCGTGATTATAGGAGTTGTATATAGTTATGCAACCCAATCTATTAATTAATAGTCATTTTGTAATGATACATAGATAAAGTAGTAAAATTTGGCTAATACCATTGTAATTGGCCAAACAGGACCATAAAAGACTAGGAAAGAGGGAATTGAGGTCAACTTGTGCAGCGACCCAAATCGAGTAAGTGCCCATCCCACCTACAGTATGGAATTGTAGGTAGAATAGAATATATATATATATATATTTATACCTACGTGTATATCAAGGTGTATACTTGTGTGTGTACAATAATATAAGTACTTATAAGTGTATTAATGTGTACCTGGGAGTATACAGAATAAGTACCTATATGTATATTATGTTATATACCTGTGCGTATATTAATGTGTACCTATGAGTATATAAAGTATGTACTTGTATGTGTTATACAGTACAAGAGTATTTATGTTTTGTGTATAACATGTAATTATAATTTCATGCATGGTATGATAACCATAATAATTGGACTGGTAAATACAACACTAGAACTAAGGAGAGTATTATATCGACTCCTGACTCAAGAGGAGTTTAAGGTTATAGTATGGTCTTGGTGTCACGTAGACCTATGTGCGCAATGATACGAACACTTGGGCCCTAGCTAAAGATAAGACATGATAATGATAAAGAATGTTCATAAGAAAGCACAACTAGATCATGCATTTTAGTGAATGTGCATGTGGGCTATATTGGGATTTACTGGGCTTAAGCTCATTAAGTATTTGATGCTGTAAGTATTCCCACTAAAAGGTCAGAATAAATTCCTTGATGAGCTGGCGGGGGAATATGAGTAGTGTGCAGAATGGGTATGGATGCTGCCACAGTTATATTTTCACTGTAATATATTTTAAGTTATTTTGAAATGTGTTATATAAAAGCTTAAACATAGTTAAGTAAGACAAAACCTCTCTCGAGAGTATTTGGCAAACAATATTGTAAAAGAAAGTGTGTTTATGTAAATATATGTATATGGTTGCATTTAGAGGATTGCTAAAATTTGTATGGATAATATTTTGAGAATAAAAATATATTCCTAAGTTTTACATCTATACATAAGTAAGAAAAAGATTTATCACAGCCCGAGAAAGGCGAGTTTTGACAGTTGGTATCAGAGCATAAATCCTACCACCTTACTGTACATTGCCATCTACTCCACTGCCATAGCTCAAGTAAGATAATTTAGTTTTTAACATAGGAATATTGAATTATGACTCTATGTGAGAACGTGATGCTAATTAAGATAATAAATATTGTATATGGTGAAGCCACATAATAACCATGATGTGGAGGCGGACCGAAAAGCGAGTGTTACCTTCTAGGAGATGATACCTCCATGCTACTTTGGCAGTCGACGACCAATGGCCTTGACGGAGTGGTTCCACGAGATGGAAGTGATTTTCGAGACTTGTCACAACCCACTGCATCTACGGTTCCATTAGCCTCAGGACGGCTGGTAGGGGAAGCACTAGAATGGTGGATGGGGCTCGGACCAAAAGAGCAGCAACATAATTGGGAAGAATTTAAAGTGCAGATCATAAAAGCATTCACTATGTTGCCACCCACCAACCCCATACTAGTTTAGGTTAATCCTCATATGTAGGCGGATTGGTGCCATCGACTCTACGTACATATAGAACCAATCTGGGGTAGGTGTGTAGGTGAGTCAGTAAAGCATTATCTAATGAGATTTCACCAAACCATGATACCGTTGATCCCGCCAGAAATACCATTGCGACGAATTTGTGACCTTATCTGGAGATACCTTCCTGAAATAGTCCAGCATCAGATGTAGTACCCAAGAGATTTCCTTAGCCTCAATGATTTTATTATGAAAGTATTGCGTGCTGAGCAAAACGTGACCGTGCCTTTAGAGGATCCCCTAATAGAAATGGAAGATGATGATGAAGATGAGGATGGTGATTATGATGATGATGATGAGCTTGAATTTATTTTAGTACCTCCTAAGCCTATTATTGCCAGTGACGACAAGGTTACTAATTCTAGTGATGAGGAGGAGGAAGACCCTGAGGAGGATCCCGAAAATAGCGATATGTCAGGAGTAGAGTCAGATTAGAAAGAAAATGGACTTATGAAGACTTTTATGTATTAAGATGTATGTAGATGTGTGATTAGTATAGTTTTGGCCTTATTGCTCTTGTATATGAGTGTACATCTAGCAAGTGGTATCCTTTGCGGCGGTGGGGTATATGTAGCCAGAAGAGATAACTGTTTTCGGGAATAATATAAACAGTTTATGTAAGAAAGTAAAGTAAGTATGTATGTTAGTCATTTATGTAATGTTTTGGGAATGAAGAATATAAAAGAAAAAGAAAGAAGTTAATGAAATGAAATGTATGAAATGAGATATTAATTTATGTTATTGTTCATGTTTACATGTATTTATATTATATAAAAAAAATTAATACTATTGAGTTAATTGTATATACTGATATAATAATGAAATTGTATGGTAGGCCTATAAACAAACTTTATTATCGATGGCTGATGTACACGGAGGACTACAAACCCGAACCTGATGGCCAAGATCACAGAATTACAATAGAAACTTCAAGCTTAAGAGTTAGAAATACAAGAATTAAGAGAGCAACTAGCTAACCAGAATCCTGTACCACCGGCACGCATGAACTCTCCACCCTTAGTACCACTGCCTCAACAAGCAGAACCAGCTACTCTAGTAGTATCTACTACTGAATTTTATGAAAGATTCTGACGGATGAAGGCCCCAGAATTTGATGGATCTATTGATCCACTAGAAGCCGATGGTTTGCTTATTGGCATAGAGAGAGTTCTAAAATTTATAGGACTCAGTGATCACGAGACAGTTTTATGTGCCTCATTTTCTCTCACTTAGGATGCCAGGAAATGGTAGGAGTTAGTTGAACATAGAAGGAACGTAGATGAAATGACCTAGCCTGATTCCATGGAAGAATTTGGAAGGGCCTATTTTAATGTGGAAACAATGGCAGCGTAGCAAGAAGAATTTAACAACTTTCGACAAGGCAATATGGCAGTGGCCGACGCCGTGAAGAGATTCAACCAATTAGCGCGTCTTTACCCCGAACTAGTACCTACTAATAGAGAGCAGATAAGAAGACTAATGCGGATGTTCTGAACTGACATTTCCCTTGTAGTTGATAGTGGAGGGCAAGCTCCTAAGGATGTGAAGGATTGTATCAAACGGGCTACTAGAGCTGAGTTTAGAATTACCTGTGATAAGGAGGAGAGAGCAAGAATTTTTAAAGCTCAAAAGGAGGAAAAATCTTTAGCCAAACAGAGTAAAGCTTTGCAAGCAAAAGGATAAAGAAGTATTCCGAGTCAGGGGCAATCATAGAGTCACCCAACCAGACGTAGCCGCAACACCAATAATAAGAGGAACTGAAATGTGAATAATTTAAAGAATCAGAAGGGACAACCCTAGAAGAGGATCAATGATGGAGGAAATAACAAAACTCTCTGCGGTCAATGCAGGAAGGGACATGCGGGAGAGTGTAAAGTTGGCACTAACAAGTGTTTCATCTGTGGCAAAAAAGGACACTATGCCATAAACTGTTTTTCTAATCCCCAGAATCAAATTAATCAGAGTCAGCAAAGACCCCAGAGAACTCAACTTCACGCAGTCCAAGCACAAATTGAAGGCCCTAGCATCAGTCAAGGATGTCTGGAAGCTCCAGAACCCAGTGGATGGATTTATGCCTACACAATGAAAGAGGATGATGCGGGAACTTCAATAGTGGTGACAGGTTAGTTTTCTGTTGCCAATACTAATGTCTATTTTTATTTGATTCAAAAGCAATGCATTCATTCACATCACTTAAGTTTGCTAAACGGATAGGAAATGAAGGGGATAGGATAGAACAGACTTTTAGAACTGCACTTCCCTTTAGGGAGGTATTAAATTCTGATTATTAGATACGTCATGTACCCATCATCATTTGTGGAAGGGAATTGTATGTCGATTTAATAATAATTGATATACAAGATTATGATATTATCTTGGGAATGGATTTCTTGGGAACATACACTGCCAAGATTAAATGCCGACATCGCAAGGTTACATTTTGACCTTCTGGAAGTGAGAAGTTCGTGTATTCGGGGAAGATTCCTAAGGCTCTAAAGGCACTAATTTCGACGTTGAGAGCAAGGAAGATGTTGGAAAGTGGATGCACTGGTTATCTGGTGAATTTAGTAAATAAAGATCAGGAAGCTCAGTTAGGACCAGAGAATGTTCCTATAGTAAAAGAATTCATCGATGTGTTTCCAGATGAGTTATTGGGCTTACCACCAGAGCGGAAGATTTTGTTTGAGATTGAATTGATGTCGGGTACAACCCTAATTTCGAAGGCACTGTATTGTATGGTTCTAGGGGAACTTAGAGAGCTTCAGGTGCAATTGCAAGAATTGTTGGACAAATGGTTTATTCAACTGAGTCATTCTCCATGGGGAACGCCCGTTTTATTCATCAAGAAGAAAGATGGAACCTTACAGATGTGTATTGATTACCGGGAACTGAACAAGGTCAAGATTAAAAACAAGTATCCACTTCCGAAGATTGATGACTCATTTGATCAATTGAAGGGAGCTTTCGTATTTTCAAAGATTGACTTACGTTCTGGATACCATCAACTTCGAGTTAAGGAAAAAGACGTGCCAAAGACAGCTTCCAAACACGTTATGGACATTATGAATTCTGAGTTATGCCATTCAGATTGACTAATGCCTCGACAGCCTTTATGGATCTTATGAATCAGATTTCAAGGATTACCTTGATAAATTCGTTATCATTTTCATTGACGACATCCTCATCTATTCAAGAACATTGGAGGAGCATAAAAAACACTTGAGGATTGCATTGTAATTGTTAAGAAAGCATCAGTTATACACCAAGTTCTCAAAATGTGAATTTTGGTTGGAAAATGTCCATTTCCTAAGACATGTGGTGTCACGAAATGGAGTATCTATTGATCCTTCCAAAGTTGAAGCAGTAAATAAGTGGCCTACACCAAAGAGCATTACCGAAATCAAAAGTTTCCTTAGTTTACCAGGCTATTACCGACGTTTTGTAGAAGGATTCTCCAAACTTGCAGCACGCTTACGGCTCTTACACGGAAAGCAGCAAAGTACGAATTGACTGAGAAGTGTGAAGAAAGTTTTCAAGAGTTAAAAAGGCAACTCACAAGTGCACCGATACTGACCATACCTGATCTAAACCTAGGAAATTTCATGATTTACAGCGATGCATCAAGAACGGGCTTAGGAGCCGTACTTATGCAAAGTGGAAAAGTGATTGCATATGCATCTCGGCAACTAAAAGATCATGAAAGGAATTACCCAACACATGACTTGAAGTTAGCGGCGGTCGTATTTGCACTAAAGATTTGGCGCCACTACTTGTAGGGAGCTAAATGCCAGATTTATACCGACCATCAAAGTTTGAAGTATATTTTTACACAGAAAGAGCTCAATATGAGACAATGAAGATGGCTCGAGCTAATTAAGGACTATGACTGCAAAATTTTATATCACCCTAAAAAGGCTAACCAAGTAGCTGACGCACTTAGCGCAGAACAACGTCGTCACTTGCAATGATGTATCTGATACCAAAATCTCTCCAAAGAGATTTGATAAAAGTAGGAATAGAGATAATCACAGAAGGACTAGCCTATCTATCATTCTTACTAGTTATTCTGGAGAACCTAAAGGAACAACAAGAAGCAAATCCTTCACTGCTCAAATATAAGAATGAGGTCCTTGAGAACAAAGAAGCAGAGTTTAGCATCTTGGAAGATGGCATTCTTTACTATAAAAGCAGATTATGCATTCCCAATAATGAAGAGTTGAAGAGACAGATTTTGGAAGAGGCTCATGAGGCACCGTATGTTGCTCATCCAGGAGCTACCAAAATGTACCAAGATTTGAAAAAGCGCTATTGGTGACATGGAATGAAGAACAATGTTGCACGATTCGTCAGCAAATGTTTCACGTGTCAAAAAGTGAAGACTGAACATCAACTACTGACAGGCAAATTGCAGAAGATTGAAATTCTAGAATCGAAATGGGACCAGATAACTATGGATCTAGTGACTGGGCTACCCCAAAACTACAGGAGGACGCGATGCTATATGGGTGATTGTGGACAGATTGACCAAATTGGCACACTTTTTACCCATTACACTCAGTAGCTTCGTGGAACGATTAGTTGAACTATATGTTGCCCAAACAGGTAGATACCATGGAGTTCCAAAATCCATTATTTCTGATTGTGATGGCTGGTTCACTTCCAAGTTTTGGAGGAGCATTCGCCAAGCAATGGGAACGACGTTGACCTTTAGTACAGCCTTTCACCCTCAAATAGATAGTCAGTATGAAAGGACCATTCAAACTCTAGAGGATATGCTGAGAGCCTATGTGCTAGATTTCAAGGGAGGATGGGATAAAAAGCTTCCATTGATCGAATTTGCTTATAATAACAGCTATCAGACCACCATAGGAATGGCTCCATACGAAGCTCTCTACAAGAAAAGATGTAGATCACCTCTGCATTGGAATGAAACCAAAGAAAAAGCATTATCGACTACGGATTTCATGCAAAGGACAACGGAGGATGTAAAACTAATCCATCAACGGATGGAAATTGCTTTTAGTCGTTAGAAAAGTTATGCTAATCGATGACGAAGACCCCTAGAGTTCTAGGTAGGAGATTTGGTCCTCTTAAAGGTAACGCCAATGAAAGGAGTAATAAAATTTAGAAAGAAAGGAAAACTTAGCCCAATGTATATTGGCCATTTGAAATTATGGAAATAGTAGGCAGTGTAGCCTATAAGTTAGGTTTACCTCCTGAAATGGCATCAGTGCATAACGTGTTTCATGTATCCATGCTAAAGAAGTATGTACCCGATCCTTCACATGTTCTACAGCCTAAAGAAATTGACGTACAAGAAAATCTATCTTATGAAGAGAAACCAGTTCAAATTCTAACTCGAGAAGAAAATGAACTACGAAATAAGAAGAAACCTCTCGTCAAAGTTCTGTGATGCAACCAATAAGTAGATGAGGCAACTTGGGAGAGAGAGGATGAACCAAGGAAAGTCTACCCTTAAATATTTTGATTTTTGAGGATGAAAATTCTTAAAGGGGTAGGTTGTAATGACCAGAGAAATTCATTAATAAAATATATTATTTAATTAGATTTAATTAATGAATTTACCCTTAAAAATTGTATTTTTTGTAAAAAAATTACGATAATGTACAAATAAACAGCATCAATAGGAAATTCCACCGCGAACTTGACGTAATGTTGGATATTGTCAATACAGATTTTGTGAGAGAAAATACTCAGAAATTTGTAAATAATATCTATAAAATAAATTTTATATTACAATTAATTATGGAATTATGATATAAATGGATGGGTAATTAAGGTATAAATAAGATAGAGAGTCTATCCAAACCCTAAACCAGTGTAAAAAGGGGTCTGATGCGATATAAGTATACTGCTAAGTGGAAACACAGATATAAGAAATGTTATTTTTAGACTCCAAAAATAAATCAAAGGCAAGTAAAATGTTTTATACAGTCTAAGAACACATTTTTGCATTGATTTTACCCCAAAAGTATAAGAAAAATACTGTGTGGTGAAAAATTATACAATGTAAATTTTTGGGGCCCACTAAATGAACACCTATTAAAATTTCATTGGGCCACCATGCCATAAAAGGTAAGCCACTATAGGTAGCCCACTTGATTACTTGGTGAGTAACCAAGTAAAATAAGCATGAAATAAATGTGAAACAAACCAAAAATCTTTAATTTTCTTCTTCCTCCCAAAACCTGTAGCCATTGAAGCACTCTTTCAAAAATTTTCTCAAACCCAAATCTTTGCAAAATTAACCCTAATTGAATTCAAGAAGCAAAGTTCAAAGGATTTCATCACGTTTAAGGTAAAAACCTTAACTTTTTTTTCAAGTTTTCCTAGGATTTTCTTGGGATAAGGGGGAAATTTGATTCAAGGTGGAAGCACAAATTTTTCATTTGGGTAAGTTTTTTAAATTCTTAAACTTAAAGTTTATGTCATTTTGTTTTAATTTTTATTATTTCAAAAAGTATGTGCATATTCAAGCAAAATTTTGATTTAATTCTAAGGATATATGATTTATGGCATGTTGGTATTGTTGAAATCAGGGGTTAAACGTGCAAAGTGTTGGTTTATGCAAAATAAGTTATTTTTGTAAATTTTAATGTTAGTTTTGTAAAAATAGTGATTTGGCATGAAAATGGTTTAGACAAAGGTTGGAACTGCCTTCATAGTAGTGGAAATGATAGTTTAAAATGGATTTTTACAAAAATGACCCAAGAACTAAATTGCAAGAAAAAGTTTTTTCTTGACATATTTGAAAAATGACCAAAAATGCCCCTGTGCAATGAGAATTTTAAAAAAGTTTAAACACAAAAGTTGTAGATCTCGATAAAATCATTAGATATCATGAACGGTTCGTCGAAAATCGCGATCGTTTGTCAGATATTAATTTTACAAAAATTTGTTAAAATTAGAAAAAAAGTTAAAAGGGCAAAAACGTTATTTTTTGAAAGGATTTTGGATATGGTATTTTGAGAAAAAATGATCCTTGTGAAAAATGAAAAATTATGGTTTAAAAAGATTAATTTTAGTTCTTGGGGTAAAATTATCAAAATTTTCAGTGAAGGGGCAAAATTGTAAAAGTTTACTAAAATGGGGACATTGATGAAAAATAAGGAGACCCGACACCCCAGGGTGTTATTCTAAGACCAATATGCAACTATTTCTGTTAAAATAGCGAAATCAAGCTCGGGAAATTTAGGAGGCCCATCGACGGCAAAATCGTCATTTTCTCACATGTAACCCGAAATGCTCTAAAACGTTCCAAAAGGGAAAAAGGGATTATTAGAAAGATTTTTGCCCTTCGTTAGAAACGATAGGGTGGAGTATGATAGGAGTAAGAGAACCCGTGATTATCGGAGTTGTATACAATTATGCAAACCGATCTATTAATTAACGGTCATTTTGTAATGATACATAGATAAAGTAGTAAATTTTGGCTAATACCATTGTAATTGGCCAAACAGGACCCTAAAAGACTAGGAAAGAGAGAACTAAGGTCAACTTGCACAACAACCCAAACCAATTAAGTACCCATCCCACCTACAGTATGGAATTGTAGGTAGAATAGAATATATATATATATATATTTATACCTACGTGTATATCAAGGTGTGTACCTGTGTGTGTACAATAATATAAGTACTTATAAGTGTATTAATGTGTACCTAGGAGTATACAGAATAAGTACCTATGTGTATATTATGTTATATGCATGTGCATATATTAATGTGTACCTGTGAGTATATAAAGTATGTACTTGTATGTGTTATACAATACAAGAGTATTTATGTTTTGTGTATAACATGCGATTATAATTTCATGCATGGTATGATAATCATAATAATTGGACTGGTAAATATATCACCAGAACTAAAGAGAGTGTCGTACCGACTCCTGACTCAAGAGGACTTTAAGGTTATGGTATGATCTCGGTGTTACCTAGACCTATGTGCGCAATGATACAAACACTTGAGCCCTAGCTAATGATAAGACATGATAATGATAAAGAATGTTCGTAAGAAAGCATAACTAGGTCATGCATTTTAGTGAATGTGCATGTGGGCTGTGTTGGGACTTATTAGATGTAAGCTCACTAAGTATTTCATGCTGTAGGCATTCCCACTAAAAGGTCAGAATAAATTCCCTGATGAGCTGGTGGGGGAATATGAGTAGTGTGCAGAATGGGTATGGATGCCGCCCCAGTTATATTTTCGTTGTAATATATTTTAAGTTATATTGAAACGTGTTGTATAAAAGCTGAAACATAGTTAAGTAAGACAAAACCTCTCTCGAGAGTATTTGGCAAACAAATTTGTAAAAAAAAAGTGTGTTTAAGTAAATATATGTATATGGTTGCATTTAGAGGATTGCTAAAATTTGTATGGATAAATCTTGAGAAAAAAAAAATATTCTTAAGTTTTATATCTATATGTAAGTAAGAAAAATGCTCATCACAGCCCGAGAAAGTCGGGTTGTGACAAAAATGGGGAGAATAAGAACAGATAAACAAATTCTTTTCGTTTCTTGTTTACAGGTTTTCAAGCGTTACTCTATGTTGCCCGCTCATTTAATCTTTGTATTGTTGTCACTCTTTCTAGTCTGTCATACATAAATTCTATAACTTTAAATTAAACTAAATAAAATTAAAAGTAAGATGTTTACAACTTCTTTTTCTGTGTCCTTTTTTAGGCTAGGAAGCTGGACAAAGAAAATTATAGCAAAGCAGTTATTAATTTGCAGGTTCTTGTGATCATCAAGTATATTTTGTCTTAGTGGATATATTGATAATATTTGTTCGTTGACTTTATCATGTATGTAGGAAGCAAGTGCAAGTTTCTATCAATTCGAAGCTCTTTACGATGGAGTTTCTCTTATTTCCTTTGTATAGTAAATTAGTGCAAAATTACTCTTGTATCCATTGCACTATAATGGAGTAGAATAGATAGTACTTATGTGTATAGTGCGTATTGTTAAGATATTGCCTTTTATATGGATGAATTTATGAATAGTTGATGAGACTATGAAAATGTATATTTTTTAAGGATAAATATCATTATTTTACGTTTATATTTTTTATTAAATCCCTTAATTATAGCATTTGTGTGTTAATTAGTATTTTAGTATGTTTGTGTGAAAATATGTTTTATTTTGTTTTTATGTTTAATAATATTTTTAGTATTTTTTAGAATCATTTCTATGTATTTTATAATTGTTTAGTTTGTAAATAATCAAGACCATAAAAATAATGTAGTGTAATTTTATTTTGGGTCTTAAATTGTTTGTAAATAAGTTTTGAGTCTGTAAATATGTTCTATTATATTTTCAATAATTTCTAAAAATATTTCGAGTCCTAAATAATATATCTGTTAAGTTTTGTTAATTTTAGAAGTTTTTATCTACTTTTAGTAATTTTTGTGTGTTTTATTGTAAAATAAATATTTTTAATTGTAAAAATTATGTTTGTAAAATAATTAATTTTAGTTTCTTTATTTTATTTTAGATTTGAAATTTACAAGAAAAACAAAGAAAAAGATGCAAAAAGGGGCACAAAAATGGACCTCAAATGCTCAAGGAATCAAAAAAAGAAAAAAATTAAAAGCTAAGACATGGCGCTCCTAGAACCATCCGATCATGCCTTCAATTTGATCCAGGCCATCCACGTGTCTAGCCCCCTCCCTTGAAATTCACCGCAGCATGTTTCACATGAGTCTGTCTTCTCATTCGTGTGATCTACATACCAAAGACTCATCCAACAATCGTCAAAAGAGTAGTGGCCCTAGCGTTCTTCAGCCGCTAGATCAAGTCTCAGTCCACACAATCTATGCCCTTTATTGGTCCGATCATTATAGGCGTCACATTGGATCAAACAGTAAAATCAACAAAATCTAGAGTAGTTCACATGTGGAAGAAAAGAAAAAAATAAAAAATAAAAAAAATATGATTCTAAATGATTATGGGCGGCAAAAATAATTCAAAAACCCAAAATAATCCTAAATTGTCATCTTATTCATATTCAACTTAAAAATATCCCAATAAAATAATTAAAATAATAAAAGAATAAATAAACGTAAAAAAAATCTTTTAAATAGTGAATTCTCAAACCTATAGAATACCACTTATGGCATGTATTCTTGACTTATTCTCCTTATGAGAAATTTCTTTCCTCTCGTAAAAATGTAGTTTTAAGTTTAGTTTAGTTTTCTTAGTTTTAGTTTTATGTTTTTTGTAAAATATTTCTAGCTTATGTTTTAAAATAGTTATGCTTAGTAAAATTATGTTTGTTCTTATATTTAATGTGTTTTTCTAAATTTCTTTTTTGCTAAGGAGATAAGGGGAAATTTTGGCAAAATAAAGGAAAATATTTTTAGTTTTTCAAAGTTTTCTAAGTTGTTATAATGTCAAAATCATTTTTAGAAAACTTATGATTTTCTTATTAACTTGGCTAAAACTCTTACAAAATTAAGTTTTTATTTATCGTAGATATAGACTAGTATGGGTAACACTAAAAAACACTTTAATTATTTGTAGACAAGGAATAACGCGGTAAATGCTTAACTGTAATTTTGTTGGTAACTTTAGTTAGTTAATTTTGAAATCATACATATTTGTTAAAAAGAAGGTTTTGATGTATTATAGATCACATTAAATGCTTTAGCATTAATTGGCACATTAAATGCTTGGTAACTCTTGATTTATTGTAGATAAAAGATGGCATATTTTATACTTAAAATATTTTAATAAATAATTTTAGAAAATTAAAACATATATAAGTAACTGCCAAAACTATACCTTTAACCCTCAGCTTTGTTAAAATTATTATTTCTTCAAAGTTAATTTGCATTTATCATTAAAGTTTCATTTACCATGCTAATTTAGATCACATTTCTTATTATTAAAATTCCAAAAATCAGAAAAAAAAAATATAAAAATAGAAAAAAGTAAAAAATGTGTAAATATTATAAATAAATTGTAAATAATTAACTTTAATCCTGAAAATTTTCAACCAAAAATAATATAACTGATATATTAGACCTTTGCAATACCTTTGTCCTATGCGATTGACCTTGGATTCATCGAGTTTTATTACTTAGACAACCTTATACTTGAAGTTATATTAGACTTACACTTTTAGACCCGAACAATAGTCTTGACAAAAGATTTTGTCATAAGTCTAATTTTGTTTTTTCGCCTTTCATATATACATATACAAACATATATGTAGAGAGAGAGTTAAGTAATTGTTATATAATAATTAGGCCTATTAGTCACAACCAAATACCAATCACCAACTCAAGTATTACATTACTCAACCAAAGTGTTAACATAACTCAATTGAAAAAATATTAAGCTTTTTCGAAAAGCATGGCTCGAAATTTTAGGTTCGAATTTTGTGGTCTGACAAGCATGTTTCGAAAAATAGGTCAAATGTGTTAAAAACAAGAGGGGTATGTTTCTTGATTTTAGGCTCTAATTTTTTCGTTCAAACTGTCAAATCAAAGTTTCATACCAAGGTTCACTTTTCTCAAATGCTTGCTTATAGAAAATTTTCAGATCAAACCAGCTAAATCTTCCATCCAAAAGGACCTTAGGTTATATCTCAAAATCATCCGTCCATGAAACCTTGGGGGAGCTCCTTTCTTTTGATGCAAAAACTCTTGGAAATAAAAGCTTACAATTTTATTACAAGAAACAAACACTTACAATTACACAAAATTTTTGCAATTTCTCACACCACTCTTTACTTTTCTTCTCAGCAACTCGCTCACAATACAATGCTTTGCTTTGTTCTCTCTAAGAAGCTTTGCTTCTTGTTCGTTGCCGATGCCATACCCAAAGACTATATGGATATTTATACTCAGCTAAACTATGCAACACCATATAAATAAACAACTACAAATTAAAAATAGCTGCATAGTTAACTTCAATTACCAAACCTACTAGCCTAATTTTTTAAACTAGAGCCATATAATTCCGATGAACTCTAACTCGTGACAACAAAACAATATTTCAATCATCAACCTCACGTAGATCATTCCATTTGTTGGACTTTAAGCATATGGGCTACATCTTTATTTCATGGGCTGACTTGATTCTTTAAACGGGCTTGTCAAAAACAAGTTCATTTGTCAACACCCCCTAAACTTGTTTTATGATGCCAAGTGTGTTTCTCAGCCTGACAAAGTTTTCTTGCTTCAGTGGCTTGGTAAGATGTCAGCAATTTGGTCTAGGGACCTCATGTACTCGAGTCGTACATCCTTTCTTATGATGCACTCTCTTATATAGTGATATCGGGTGTCGATGTGTTTACTCCGATCATGGAAGACTAGATTTTTGGCCAATGTAATTGTTGACTTGTTGTTGATGAAAATCTCTATAGGCTCTTCTTGTTACATATTTAATTCTTTTTACAAATTTTGAAGCCAAATTGCATGACAAGTGCACAAATCAGCAACGACATACTCAGCTTTGCCGGTTGAGAGTGTGACAATTTGTTGCTTCTTTGACATCCATGTGAATGCAATATCACCCATGAAAAATAGGAACCTATGGTGCTCTTTCTATCATTTGTATCTCTACTCCAATCGTTATCGCTGTATTCAAGAAGCTTATAGTCATTAGAAACTGAATAACACAAATCAAAGTTTGCTGTACCTTTGAGATATCGAAGAATTCTCTTTGTGGCTTTAAAATGTGTGGTTATTAGATTCTCCATATAACAACTGATAAGTCCAACGACATACAGAATGTCAGGCCTTGTGCGAGTCAAGTACCTCAAACTTCCAACTAGACTCTTGAAGAATGTTGGATCTATACTCTCTCCTTCTTCATGCTTGGACATCTTGACTCCGTATCCTACCCTTGTGCTTATCGGCTTGCAATTTTCCATCTTGATTTTGTAACACCCCGAAGTTAATTAAATAGAATTAGAATGTTAAATGGTGAATTAGTGTGCCATGATAAGTGTTTTAAACTTAATTTGATTACTTTGTGGAAGCCTTGTGTTAATTACTTTTTGATGATTTTTAATTGTTCTAAATTGTTTTTGATTGTTAATTTAAGTTTTAATAAAACAATTTGATTTGAAAACAGTGTGTAGTTGCTCACAGCTTTGTGCAACTACTTTTCTCTCTCTTCTTCTATTTATTTCACTTTCTCTCTCTCTCTCTTCATTTCTCTCGTTCACTCTCTCTCTTCTCTTCCCTTCTCTCGGGTTCTCTCACCCTCTCTCATTCTCTCTCTAAAATCTTTTAAACAAATTTTGTTTTCAAGCTTCAGGCTAGGAGATCGAAGGCTCGGGAACAAGATTCAACAACAAAAACAACGTTTTTAAGCTTTGATTCGAGGTTAGATTTTAAAACTTAAAGTTTTTCTATTTTTTGAAAATTTTCTTGCATTTTGAAATTTTAGAGTTTCTAAGCCTAGAAAAGCTTCAATCTAAGTTAGATGGACTTAGATTAG
>CAMOHE010050445.1:37996-60979 GCA_946598075.1 Artocarpus hirsutus | reverse complement strand
CTAACCTCGAATCAAAGCTTGAAAACGTCGTTTTTGTTGTTGAATCTTGTTCCCGAGCCTTCGATCTCCTAGCCCGAAGCTTAAAAACGAAATTTGCTTTCAAAAATTTTGAGAGATTGAGAGAGAGAGTAAGAGTGAACCGAGAGAGACGAGAGAAAGAGAGAGAGGAGAGAGAGTGAATCGGGAGAAATGAGGAGAGAGAGAGAAAAAGTGAAATAAATAGAAGAAGAGGGAGAAAAGCAGTTGCATAAAACTGTGTGCAACCACACTCTGTTTTCATATCAAATTGTTTTATTAAAACTTAAATTAATAATAAAAAACAATTTAGAATAATTTAAAAATCATCAAAAAGTAATTAACACAAGGCTTTCACAAAGTAATCAAATTATGTTTAAAACACTTATCATGGCACACTAATTCACCATTTAACATTCTAATTATACTTAATTAACTTCGGGGTGTTACAAATATGTAACGGAAGTTCTACTATTGGAGCTAGAATAACGTTCTGATTCTTAAGTTTTTATTTTTTTATTACAAATTAACTCAAGTACTAAAGCAAATTTGAGAGACATGATTATGAAGTTTACTTTTGATGAGTAAAAAGTGTTCTCCACGTTTTTTTGATGATGGCTCTTCAGACAAGAAATGAAGGAAAGATTGGAATCCAATTATCTACTTTGTTGCGGTGTTGTCTTCTTGAAAGAAACACAAAGAGAAGGATTTTCAAGATTGGCCGGTGTGAGATGATTTTGCCGATGGAAAGCCAACGACTAGCCTTAAAACGTTTGGTTTGATTTGATTGTCACCAAAACACTGATGGGCTCGGAAAGTAGAGCACTAAGCTTATAACCTCTTTGGTAAAATTGGTTTTAACCAATTTTTCAGTTAGTAACGGTGTAAAGCCCTCACATGCTATATTAAAAGGAAAAAAAAAAAGTTGCTACAATATAAAGCTTTCGCATGCTACAGTATTTATAGTACTAACTAATGATTCCAACCATCATACCAAACACACTATTAGTCAAGTAAAAATCTTATTGTTGAAGGAATAGTAGTTTTGTAGGGCGTACAAAAGCCCTAATGAATACTAGTACTTCCTCCTCCAGCCAAAATTGGTACGAGTGATAGGAGCAAAAGAAAAGGAGGGAAAGATGATATTATGTTATAGTTTATGAAAAAAAAAAAATACTATTGTCAGATTTATGTTTTGATCCCTTAGATTTGTATGTTTCATTTTCATGGAATTTTAACCACATCTGGCTTTTAGGAAGCTCCATTAAATAAAAAAAGAAAAAAAATCTATTTTAGATCTTCATCAATTTCGATAAAATTATCAATAATTTTTTATTATTAATACAAATGTATCTTATCAAAGGGTTTTCTTATCATGTTTTATCACATAATTTTCCTCTTAACATAACGGTAAAAAAATAAAATGATTGAGATCAGTAGAATATCCTTATTACAAGAAGCTCGAAAAACAAAAAACAAAAAAAATATCTTAAGTCCATTACAGTGTTCTCCTCATACTTCTATAAAGTTTTTATGTTGCTAATATTAACATGATTTGATATTTAGAATTGTGTCTTATCAACAGGTTTTTTTCAATCATAATCTATCACAGAGTTTTACTCATAATTATAACGGTAAAAAAAGATTTGATTAATAAGTCCACCAAATCCTATCATATGCTTGTTAATTATTGTTTTGAAGGAAGTCTTTGCCCCACCTTTTCGTTGCTTTAAATCCTTAATTTAAGTCTTATTGTTACCAATTTGCAAAAACAAAATGTTAAGCTTGATTCTTTATCTATATATTTTACTAGAATGAGACAGGTTCTAATATATATATATATATATATATATACACACACACACACACACATGCACATACATACATACAGATATATATATATATATATATATATATAGTACTACTTCTGAGTTCTGACTAGGAAATCATACAAAAGTTTTTTCACAAGGCTATGATAATAAACAGGTTTTGATGCAGACATTTTTGCGGCAACGTTTAGTTGCCTTTGATGGGATGTTTATTATTCCCCATTAATATGCCGATTACTAGCACTTGTGCACTGTCCAATGCATTGTCATGATGATGAAATTGCGACTTCAGAAGTCCTATTTTACATGTTTTTGTCAAAATGCTTTCTCAATGAAAATTACATACGCATTTTTGTGGCATCTTTCATTATTTGCATGATATATACTTGCAAAGAATTATCAATTGTTGTTGTTTAAAAAAGTTTATATTCGAACTCATGTAGTTTCTCAAATTCTTGACTTGTATCGATTCTTTCTTTCAACATTGATTCTTTCAGTGTTGTTACTTTTATAATTGAGTCAGTATTTTTTACTATGAATATTATAAAAATCGTTTAGGAAATATAAATGAATAACAATGTGATTCACTACATTAAGAAATACATTTTTAATAGTATTAATTGTTCCAAATATAAGAACTCGTCAACAACAATTTGCTTATTCAATAAAATTTTATTGCACTAAATTTTACTTTTTTTATAGTTTTTAATTAATTAGTTTATAATTTTTGCCTTTATTTGTGCTTTTACTGAATTCAACGTCTGATAACCTCACAGTTAATAATCACATAAAGAAATTCACAACAAACGAGCTAATTAAAATAAAATAGAAAGTAAGGAGTGATTTTTTTTCCTATTTACTTATAAAATCAGTATTAGAGTTTTGTGAGCCCTATATAATATAGGGAATGAAGAAAGGTAATATCAAGCCTCTCGTACCCTTTAGCATTAATTTCCTATCAAAGGAAATGAATGTCATATTTATCTTAAATATCCAAATTCAAATATTATTATTTAATGGTTATTAGTTATGTAAAAAGAATATTTTAATAATTATATTAAATATGATCCCCACTCTTAAGTTAGTAAACATTGAAAAGAGAATGAAGTTGTTTTTAATTACATCATCAAATAGATAAACAAACACTATAAAGTGAATGAATAATCCCATTACTATTATTTTTCTTTACTTTCCAATATGATTATCTTTTCTCTTGCATTCTTTTATGATATGATAAACATTCCCAAAATTCCTTCGAAAAAAATCCCACAACATGATCTTGAAATAATTGGACATAGGTTTCAAAAAAATATTTCCACCACCATTAGTGGCGGTAAAGAATATTTTCATTGCCATTTAGTGGTGGTACAGTAGTGAAAGACAACCTATCATGATTCTTTCACTTAACGCTCATGAATTGATTTTTATTACCCACAGTGAGGTTGAAATTATATCTTTTATCAACCTATTGAACATATGGGGTTGGCTTATTAATTGAGTTTTGACTCTCTCAATGTTAGTTGAAGAAAGTATGGGTTAGGTTTTTTTCATGTTCCATATGTAGTGGGTTGCGGAGCTAGGGTGTGAGAACACCATTGATCTTTTTTGTTTTAGTAAAAAAAATAATTTTTTAACCTCGTTGGTTGGGAGCTCCACCCTCTCACATGACAGAGGGTTGGCTCTACCAGTATGTCCTACCTATAGACCTAATGGGGAATCAAGATTTACTGTCTTATTTTCATATCTTTTTGGCTATCCCCCAATTAAATTTTGACACGTGAGTGATTTGCTTTATTATTTTTAATATTTAAGTCTTTTTTATATGTTTAAATAATGTATCGAATAAATAATAAATGAAACAATCAAAATGAGAGAAAAATGGGACTGCATATCTGCATTTCATGACGGGCTATTAATTGCCAAAAAAAAGACTACCAAGGGCAAACATAGAAAAAAAACAACTTTTGTTGTAGGAGAGTTTAAACTGTACATTTTGTGGCGATATAAGATGCGCTTTTTTTTTTTTTGTGATTTTTTTTTATTGAGTGTATAAGATGTGAAACTAATTTATGCTTGTAACTATACAAAATTTATTTAACCAATAATCACAAAAAAAAAGATACACAGATTTAACTTTCAAGATTACCCAACAACAATATTAGCAAATAATTTTCTAATTCCAGTAAGAATTTTATTTCAAAAGAAAAAAAAATCTAGGAACAAAAAAAATCTTATGAATGAAAGAAGTATATAATTAGTGGACGGGGCAGAGTCAACCACGTGGCCGCAAACTGCATAGGATCCAACATGTTCTTGTCCCATTGATGTTACGTGCACCTTTCCACTTACTGATTTTGATGAGAGGAAAACCACGCGAAATACGCGCGAGTGAGTGACAACTTACTAAGGCAAATAAATCGATCAAATCAAACCAATCATCAAACGAAACGTGTGACCAAAGTCTAAGTACACAATGAAAGGCTAAAAAAATATCTTTATTTTGTGGTACTTGCATACAGTTCAGATCCTCTCTGGCGCGTGCGCCAAAAAAAAAAGAAAGGCAGAATATTCTAGAAGACGTGACAGCAACGAAATTTCCTTTAACGGAATCGTTTCCCACCGACGTTAACGGCAGAAGGATCTCTCGATAGCTTGGCGCCAATGAAGGAGTGACGGCGGGCAAACGGCGTGTGGTTGGGCGATTGGTAGTACGCCGTGTCGGTGATGGGAATGCCACCGACGCATTTCTCGCGGGCCCCAGCAGGGCCCCATCCAACTATCACACGTGGGGACCACTGTCTGTCATGTGGACTGTCACCAACTCTGCAAATCAGGCGGTCGCAATCGCACGGCTCGTGTACGTTTCATGATCTGTTCTTCCACTTTCATACGTGCCGTCAGTTTGTCTCAAATTAGACTCTGATTCACATTTAAGAAATTAAAAAAGCAAAATTTTGTGGATTTTTTTTTTCCCAACAAGTCAACAAGTCAGTCTCTCTCTTGTTTTTTTTTTTTAATAAATTATGAATGCCCTTTTTCTTTTGAACATGAGTAAATTCTTTGACAGAGTACACAATTAGATATCTTATAGTGTGTAGTTTTTTTTTTTTTTTTTTAATAGATTGTGTGGTTTTTAAGAGTAAAAGTTAACTATAATGTGTAATTTTTTTTTAATAATGTAAAAAAAAAAATCTGAACTCTTAACCTCAAGATTAAGACAATATGAATTTACTACGAGATTATTTTTACAATTACGATAAACTATATAGTTTTTAACAATTAAATTTTATCAAGTTTCAGTAATTTTGTATTTTTATTTCGTTATTCTTCAATTCTAAGTCCATATACTACATAGTTTCACGTGCTAATAATTTATTTATTTTTTAGTTTACTTACTGATTGCTATAGATTTTTTTTAAAACAATAATGAGTTACCTTATCTATGAGAAAATATAAATTATTTCTTATTGTTTATTAGAAAATGGGATCGGGATAAATTTGATTCCTCGTTGCTAACATAAACTCAAAAAATTACATCTAAAGAGGTTCAAATTACGTTTTGAGATAACAACTCTTTGTTGTTAGAATTATGTAAACTAAATTACTGTCAATATGCTAGAGATGTTAGTCTTGCTTTGTCAAATAAGCTTAGAGCCTGTTTGGTACGGCTTTTACTTGTGTTTCTAATCAGTAGAAAAAAATAAACAAAAACTATAGCTTTTTCAGTAAGTGTCTAAAACTATATTTTATAAAAGTTAAAAGAACTTTTATAAGTCAAAATAGTTTCAAATTTTTTTAAAGTTACAAAAACGTTATAATTAAGCTTCTAACGTATTATTAACAATCTGGTACAAGTGTTGAAGTATTTTTCAATAGTGCTTTTTGAGAAGCTACATTTTGTGGCTTTAACAAGAAGCACTTTTAAAAGACAAAAATACTTCTGATAAAATTATCCAAACAGTTTTAGAAATAACTTTTGGACTCAAAAAGCCAAAAGTAGCTTTTAAAAAATCCTTTTAAACATGCACTAAATCTCATTTGTCAACATGTGATCATTAATGGCACACGAAAATGATAATACATATATATATATATGTATATATATATATATATATATTTTCTTGTTTTCATTTTCATGGCAAGTAAAGGGGATGAGACCAATATTGGAATAAATTCTGTTACATTTGTTGCTTTGAAACAAATACCTAAAACATTTAAAGCTACATATAATACATATTCTTTGCAAACAAACTAAGCCCCAGAAGAAAAAGAGAGGAAGAATGGAATCTATTAGTACCATGCTTTGAAAGCTCGAGGAACCACAGCACTAGTTTCTGAGATGACAGGTCATAAAGAACAAGATATATGCTGAAACTTAGCAGTGATTAAGGGGACGTTATGGTGGGTTTTATTTATTTATTCATTTATTTTTTAGACTTCTTCCGCGGGAGTTAAGTTCTCATCAAGGGTGCGCACTTTGAAATAGTTAAATTTAATCAAAATTATTATTATTATTATTATTATTATTATTATTATTATAAATTTAACAGTTAAAAAGACAAAAACAACTTATAGTGGATATTTTTTCTAGTTCCTACTAGATAGATATGCCTTTTTTAAATAATAATAAAAAAAAGAAATGGTGGGTTTTAATTTGGTTTTTATTATAACATAAAAGAATGTGCCTAACCTTTGAGACCTTAATGGATATATGCACTTTGGTTTTATATTCTTTAATTTCTTTTGGCTCTGTGATATTTATATGGACAAAGATTTTAGGTATGGTGTAACTTTGTATGTAGGACCCTCCCAAAGTCCAACTAACCCTAGCCTGCCTATAGCACCCTTTTTAATACAAAAAAATACATTGCTAGATTGTTGTCCCATAATAAGTTGAGTTGGCAGTTCAAACTAATAAGAGTTTTGTTTCATGGTGGCTCTAAGTTGTTCATAAGTTCTAGATATATACCAAGTGTCAAGTGAAGTGACGATTTTCTTTCTTCTTTTTATTTTTTTTTTCCCTTGAATTTTGAAGTAAGGAGTTTCGAAATCAGGGGACTACTCAAGATTAAACCTGCACGGAACTTATTGATAAGAAAAGTCATTTTCGTTTTTATGGTTATAATCTCGTTATTTATAAAACTGTAAACCCCAATTTAGTATGTAATGTACTTTCTAAACTGGGTCTTACTGTTTTGTTTGTAACAAGATTGTAGCTCTATGAGGTTAAATAAGATTGTTTGATTGATAAATAATGACCAAAAGTCTTAAAGTTAAAGATAAGATTTTTTTTTTGCTTTTTTTTTTTTAATTTGAGAGTAGAAGGATTTAAACTTGACTCAATTTTAAGGTGGATGCAGAATTTTAGTACCACACGTATAACTACATAATAAGAATAATATTTAGCGGTGCCAAATTGTTTACCATATTTTAATACTAAATAATTTATGCCCTTGTACGTGTCAAAATTGACCAAATATTCAAGAATTGTTTACCAATCACACCACTCTAACAAGTCACATGCCATAGTAGTTCACTATTCAAATTTAGTAAATAAAATCGTAGTGCAACTTTGGTCTTTAAATATGTCTAATCTAATGATAGGTAAACAAGTCGATACACAAAGTCACAAAAGCACAATTTTTTTTTTTTAATGAATGGACTAAAATCTAATTCCATTAGTCATAAAATCAGAATGAAATTGGTGACATGAATAATAAATTATGGATTAGTGTGAAGCAAAGTGGGCTACCTAACTTGAATAAACAAGTGCGTAATGTGCGCCAAAGTTATTAACCTCTGTGGGACTTAGGCCCCACTGTCCTTGGCTGCCCAACTTCCCCATTTCTTCCACTCTTCACGCCGAGGAATGCTTCTTAAAAAAAAAAAAAAAGAAAAAAAGTGCAAAAGCTAAGTACGGAAATAAAGACTAGGGAAAAACTTTTCTTTTTTAATTTTAATTTTATTTTTTGGGTTAATTTTGTTTTGACCTCGAAAAACATAAGTGGTCTCATTTTGACCTTAAACTTTCAACCAATGCACTAACAATCCTTAAACGTTTCAATGTTATACTAATAATACTTTTGTAAGAAAAACCTTCAAAACTAACGAATTTTATTAGATGAGGTGCATATAATTCGGTTTTAATACCTTCCTAAATCACACTTTACTAAAATACCTCTCATTAAAGAGTCGTGCGCGCGATGAAATCCATAAGATGTTTAACGTTTTTGTTATATAATAGAGGTACCATTAACATACATTTGAAAAACTTAAAAACCATTAGTACATCAGTTAAAAGTTTAGAGAATAAAGTCAGACAATTATTACTCATTATGGGTCAAAAATGAAATTAACCATTTTTAAAGTTAATTAGTTAGATTAGATGGTTTCATTTGGCTTAATAAAACAATGCCATGTGGGTCTATAAAGACCACATCCCATCTACCCTAACAAAAGCCCTAGTTGACTTCTTTGTGGACTGTAATTCTATAACTAATTGGAATAATTAAAGTTCACATTGGGGTTTGTGATTATTAAACTCGTTATTCATTTTCATAATGCAAAAGCATTTGCCGATTTATTAGGTTTAGAGTTGTTTCACTTGTTTGTTTAAAGCAAAAAGGAAACTGCCACGTCCTTTCTTCTTTGATAAGAATTCCCGGGAACCAATCTGTTGCCGCCAATCAAGATATTCACTTTTGGTTTTAATTTATTTTTAATAATATTATTATTATATTTGTTTTTGCTGAATAAAAAAAATAAGAAATTTTTGTAAGCCATGAATGTAGCATATTGCTTAAGTGGCGTGTTCTGATTGGATTGGAAAAGCAGTCAAAATCATGCTTGAGAAACTTTTTGGTCAAAGTTATGCTTCCAACGTCTCTCTGCTGTTTTTGCAGCTCTAAAAAAAAAAAAAAAAACAAAGAAAAGAAAAGAAAAATTTGTTGACTGCCCTCCAACAAGGAAATAGAAGTTGGAAGCCATATTCCCTTTTTTTTTTTTTCTCCCTTTCTAAATTCCTCTCAAAATATGCATGGATTTCATTTTGTAGTCAAGTACACTATCCATACAATCACTTATAGATTATCGTTTGCTGATTATAAATGTTGCTTAAACTACAAGAAATTTGTTTTTATAAATGTTGATTACAAATAATATCAGTTACATTTCATGAAAATTATTGTTTTAACTTGCTACACTACTAAGTTAATCACAAGATGAAGCGTTCTAATATATAGCTAAAAAGTGATCATTTAATATCTAATGTGTTACAATCTAGCATTTAATGTGTAAGATTAAGATTTGTCTAGTTTTGCCAAATTTGCAAACAGGATATTGTAATCTGGGAAGATGCCAAGCAGAAGGTGTGTAAAAAGAGGAATATCATATATTGACTACTTCTTTAATTAATTTAAGTTAATTTATTTACCCATTTACAGGCACTAGAAGAACAAATTGAGTCTTGGGGAGCACAAATTTTCAGTGGGATTAGTGATTTTTTTTTTCTATATTTAGGGCACATAGAATCCTGAGTCAGAATTATATCAGAGTAGCTAAATACGGACTGGAAAGAGCCAAAAGCAATAATATATTGTGATGGAGCTTCATCTGACAGCTGGTCTTTGAGATCTTATGAGGCAGAGATAACAGATCTACTGGAAGCTAAATGTACACAGAGAGAGAGAGGGAGAGAGAGAGAGAGAGTGAGAGAGAGAGAAAGAGAGAGAGAGAAGTTGGTGGGGGGTTGTGCTAATGGGAAGGGAAGATGGTGACAAAGGTGATATGAATAAGGTGATGGATAGGAATAAGGGAAGAGTACCATATTTCATGTTCACATCACCCCAAGGAATAGCCAAAAAGAAATTGGAGCTTTGTAAGTATTCTACGTTAGGAGAAATGCTTTATCCGGTCGGATTGTTTGATGTGTATCAAATTTTGTTAATTTTGAGCTTTTTTTTTTTTTGTTTCAATATGATTTTGATTTTGATCAAATTTAACAATTAGAAACATTAAACATACATTATAAGTAGAGTTATCCTTACTATAGAAAGCTCCAGAAATTTAAAGAAGTAAAGAAAAGGGTTTTAGTGGTTCACATGGAAAAGGTGCTGGTATGTCATGCCTTATTGCCTTTGTGCAAAGCCAGCCCCAAGACAAAAGCAGCAAATGGGGAATGATGTGGTGCAGCTTCCCTCTCCCTTTTTTCCTCTTTTGTTTTGGTCACCAAAAGCACATGTGACAATCTCCTAGGCAAGTCAAACACCCCTTAATTTTAGCACAAATTGAAAAAAAATAAAATAAAATTCTACGATCTATTAATATGATCACCGGTAACACAAAATTATCAGAGTTGTCACGTAACAATGTAGCACTTAATTGGTCTTAACTTCGTAACATTTACGGTGATACATCACTAGTAATGTCGTATATTGCCGTAACATTCATATATTACAGTAATATTTACGGTGATACATCACTAGTAATGTCGTATATAGCTTTTGTTGAGATTTTTCAGTCGAAATACATTGTAAAAAAGGAAAAAGGAAGAAGAAAATATATGAAAAATTAATAACTTTTACCAAACGGGTTGGTTTTATCTCCACTAGCTAACAATTTTAAGCTTAAAATTATTAGGCTTAGGCACTAAACAAAAATTAAGTCCTTAAAAGCAAAAGGAGATACTGACAATGTCAAGGAAATAACCTCAATCAAAGGTACACTTTACAAGATTCCACAAGATCTATTATAAAAAAAAAATTCTTTTAATTAATTATGGCTAACTAACTGTATAAAGCCCGTTAATTTTACTGTCCTCTTGCCCTTTTTCCACTCTTTTGACAGTTTTCCTTTGTTTTTTTAGTCCTCCTTTCTCTTGCGTCTCGCAGCCACGCAGTGACAACTTTCGACACTTGTGGACTGTGAACAACTGAAATCTGTGTGCATATATAATATATCAATATATCTATATATCTATACACACACAACACACACACACATATATATTGCCCCTCTGCTAAGAGTGCCTCAGAAATGGACAGTCTTCTTGCTGTTTCTGTCTAGGGCCAAAACACATTTTTCTTTCTCTCTCTTCTTCTACATTTTACCAACTTCATTCCTTTTTTGCTGAGTGATCTTAGAGAGAAAAATAAAAATGGAGATCAAGTTTGTTGTTTCACAGAGTTGGGTGTTGTTTTGGCTTGTTTTAGTAGTGGGTTCGGAGCTGATTCAGTGTAATGTGACGTATGATAGAAAGGCCATTGTGATAAATGGGCAAAGAAGAATTCTCTTCTCCGGTTCCATTCATTACCCCAGAAGCACTCCTGAGGTTGATTTTCATACTTTTTTTTCTTTTTCTTTTTCTGGGTTTTTTGTATTTGATTTTTAAGTGATATTTTTTTATATTTATAGATGTGGGAAGATCTGATACAGAAGGCGAAAGATGGAGGTTTAGATGTGGTTGAAACCTACGTTTTCTGGAATGTGCACGAGCCTTCTCCTGGCAATGTACTTTTTTTTTGGGTCTTTCTTGTCATTCTGTTTTGCTCTGTTTTTTTCCCTTTAAATTCACTTTGGACTGTTTTTTTGTTTTTGTTTTTTTGGGTTTTAGTATAATTTTGAAGGGAGATATGATCTGGTGAAGTTCATCAAGTTGATACAGAGAGCTGGGCTCTATGCTCACCTTCGCATTGGACCTTACGTTTGTGCTGAGTGGAATTTTGGGTACTCTCTCTCTTCTCTTTCTGTCTCTAGAAATCTTTTTACCTCTGGCTTGGTCTTGGTCATCTTCTTTTCCGAAGTTGGGATTTTTCCCACGACCAGTTACATGTTAGTTTTCCTTTTTGTTGGAACATTGTTGTTACGTTTTTCATTTAGATTAATAATTTTTTATTTGACTAATTTTCTGTTAATTTCATTATTTTGTTCCTCAAATCTACAATTTTTAAAGCTAAAGTTTCTAACTTTTTTTTTTTTCATTTGCAGAGGATTTCCCGTTTGGCTAAAATATGTTCCTGGGATCAGCTTCAGAACAGACAATGAGCCTTTCAAGGTTTTTATTTTTAATATTTATTTGATTTATTTTTGTAATTAGCTTTGGAAATTCTTGTGTTCTACTAAGTAGTTTATAAATATAATCACATAAATTTTACTTGAACACGTTAAATGTTGTTGCAGAGGGCAATGCAAGGCTTCACTGAAAAGATTGTGGGAATGATGAAGAAGGAGAACTTATTCGAGTCCCAGGGTGGGCCCATCATTTTATCTCAGGTATGAAGGTTAATCTTTTAGCAAAAATATATTTCTTATTATGGGAAAAATTAAATTCTAATAATTTGAAATTCTTTTGTAAAATTTTGTATCTTTTTCAATAATACAGTTGAAGTGTCTAATTAAGTTTAGCTCCAGATGCAGTAAAACTGTTATTCCAAGTCAATTTGCAATAACAAATGTGCTTTTTTGTTTTTGTTTTTGTTTTTGTTTTTGGGTTTCAGATTGAAAATGAATACGGTGTACAAAGTAAGTTATTTGGGGCCCCTGCTCATAATTACATGAATTGGGCTGCTAACATGGCTGTCGGCTTGAAAACCGGAGTGCCTTGGGTTATGTGCAAGGAAGAAGATGCCCCAGATCCAGTGGTAAGCTCTCCAACAATCTTTGATCCAAGTTTATCTTTGGCTTGTTGAATGGTGCATTTTTCATTTTAAAAAGAACAGTAGGGTGTTGAAAAATAAAAAATTTTACGTGGTAGGTTGCAAATTCCGAGTCGTCATAATTTCATCAAAAACTGTAAAATTGTCATACTTTTCTTAATTTAAGACGATTTTGATTTGACGGATAAAAACTGTCTTGTCGTGGAATCTCTCTTCTAAGTTGCATTCTATCTAGGTTGTTAAAAATCTGCTTGTGGTACTCGTGACAGATAAACACATGCAATGGTTTCTACTGTGACACCTTCTCCCCCAACAAGCCTTACAAACCTACAATATGGACAGAGGCTTGGAGTGGATGGTATGTTGTATTATGAATCTTTCTTTGTAATGTTAAGTTAGTGATCAAAAGGAAATTGGTGACATATCATCTACGTTTCTTTTTTTGGTTTTGTGTCTGTAAATTGTGAAGGTTTAATGAATTTGGTGGTCCAAATCATCATCGACCGGTTCAGGACCTGGCATTCGCGGTTGCTCGATTTATACAAAGAGGAGGATCCTTTGTTAACTACTACATGGTCAGTTTTTCTCAACGTGTTTCTGAGAAGAATTATTATGGAAACTGAAGTGGGTGAATTATTGATTGAATTTTGAGATCAACTCGAAACGAATGTGATTCTTATGTCGTCTTTCTATGTGAAATATAGTATCACGGGGGTACAAATTTTGGACGTACAGCAGGTGGGCCTTTCGTCACAACTAGCTATGACTATGACGCTCCACTCGATGAATATGGTGAGAATTGAAATACAAGTTTATTGCCGAAAGTGATTACTGTATTGTGGGTGCATAGTTACCTGCTGTGCTGCTAAATTTGGCAGGTTTGATCAGGCAACCAAAGTATGGTCATCTCAAGGAGCTTCATAGAGCTATTAAGATGTGCGAGAAAGCTCTAGTTTCATCTGATCCCATTATTAGTTCTCTTGGGAGTCATCAACAGGTGTTTAGCTCATGATTCCTCAAACTCCGAAGACTTTTTGGGCTGTTAGATAATTGAATGTTGTTTACTGACTCGAGGAAATTTGTTTTGCAATTCTAGGCTCATGTGTACACTTCAGAATCTGGCGATTGTGCCGCTTTTCTCTCAAATTACGATACGAAATCGGTTGCAAGAGTGTTGTTCAATAACATGCATTATATCTTGCCTCCGTGGTCTATAAGCATCCTCCCTGACTGTAGAAATGTAGTTTTCAACACTGCGAAGGTATAGGTTTTCAAAATCGAGTAGAGTTTGTTGTTTTTAAATTGCATCTGAGCTCAATTTCTTAGACATGTTGTTGGATCTCTCTTTTGTTGAGCTAGAGGACTTGAAACTTTCGAGTAATAATTTCTGTCATTCCTCCTCCTTAGGTGGGAGTTCAAACATCAAAGATGGAAATGTTGCCAACAAATATACAAATGTTCTCATGGGAGAGTTTCAACGAGGATCTTTCTTCTGTTGACGACAGCTCGTCCTTCACGGCTCCTGGGCTCTTGGAACAGATAAATGTCACGAGAGACGCTAGTGATTACTTGTGGTACATAACTAGGTGAGACTTGATTGCCAACACTTGTCAACTCTTTTCTTGCGATTTTGAAGGTTGCTTAATTCTTCCGAGATGAAATATTAAGATCTTTTCACGGAGCCCTCGAGGGGGGAAAGAATTAGATACTACCCACATTCGATTAGAGATTTATATAGAGGTTACTACAGATATTACAGCAATCTCTTTGTCATTTAATGTGAATGCAGTGTCGATATCAGCGCGTCCGAATCCTTCTTGCACAAAGGAGAACTTCCCACTCTCATCGTTCAATCAACAGGCCATGCTGTGCATGTCTTCATTAACGGACTGCTTTCAGGTACAGCTTCGATTCACTTGCATGGATTTCTTCTTACCTAATTGGAAATTCAGACTCAAAAATCTGTTTCATAACAGGTTCCGCCTTTGGAACAAGAGAAAGCAGAAGATTTACATATACTGGCAAGGTTAATCTACATGCTGGAACAAACAGAATTGCACTACTGAGTGTTGCCGTCGGATTACCAGTTAGTTCCCTCTTCTTACCCTCATTACTTTTCTCTATTTAATTCTATATTTGAGATACAATAACATGTTATTCAAATTTGGATTATAAGATTTAGGTAAAAATCAACTATAAGAAAAGCCTAGTCAAGGCGACTATATAAACTATCATTCTTCCAGTCCTGGTTTTTTCGTAAAATGCAAAAACTCCGTGATCTTTGCACAGATCTCTAATTTCTCTTAGAATTTTTCTTTCATTTTGTACTGACCTAGAGTTACTGGCTCTTTTTGTTCAAGAATGTGGGAGGACATTATGAGACATGGAGCACCGGAATCCTTGGTCCAGTCGCACTACATGGACTCGACCAGGGAAAATGGGATTTGTCCTGGCAGAAGTGGACCTATCAGGTACCTGTTTTTGCAGTGATTATCACAATACCTTGACGTTTGATTCAAAGAAATTTATTCCCTCATGATTCCACCTCTTTTAAACAGGTGGGGCTGAAAGGAGAGTCCAAGGACCTCGTCTCTTCAAATCAATATTCCTCCGTTGAATGGATGCGTGGATCATTGGCTGTACAAAGACCGCAGCCATTGACTTGGCACAAGGTATTGCAAAGATGAAAAATGCAACTTGTGTAGTGAGCCTTGTTTCCGAGATGAGCCATGGATTTCTGATTTCTTTTTTAACTGTGTAGACTAACTTTGATGCGCCTGAAGGACATGAGCCACTGGCTTTGGACATGGAGGGCATGGGGAAAGGACAAATATGGATCAATGGGCAGAGTATTGGGAGATACTGGACTGCTTTCGCTAATGGTAACTGCAACGAATGCAATTATGCTGGAGGCTTTAAACCCACAAAGTGTCAGTTCGGTTGTGGACAACCAACTCAACGATGGTATGATGGAATTGGAAACTAGATGTCATAATATGGAATTATAGTAGAAAGCATATATAGAGTAGCTTACTGAAGCAAACATGTCATTTTCAGGTACCACGTGCCTCGGTCTTGGCTGAGGCCGACGCAGAATTTGTTGGTGCTTTTCGAGGAACTTGGAGGAGATCCTTCAAGAATTTCTCTGGTGAGGAGATCAGTGTCTAGTGTCTGTGCTGAAGTCACCGAGTACCACCCGACGTTAAAGAATTGGCACATTGAAAGCTATGGAAAATCAGAAGAGTTCCACAGTCCCAAGGTTCATCTCCGATGTAGCAACGGCCAGGCAATCTCTTCCATCAAATTTGCTAGCTTTGGAACTCCTTTAGGAACTTGTGGTAGTTACCAGCAAGGAACTTGCCATTCCGCTGCCTCATATTCTGTCATAGAGAAGGTAGTAAACAATAACATTTTGTTCCAAAATCCACTTCTAAGCTTGCTCTTTTTCACTTACTTTTTCACTGCCCATTTTTACAGAAGTGTATAGGGAAGCAAAGATGTGCAGTCACCATAGCCAATAGTAACTTCGGAGACCCGTGTCCGAACGTGTTGAAGAGGCTATCTGTTGAAGCCGTTTGCAGCCCCACAACAGTTGAAGGTGGTAATTAGGTACAAAAGAGAGAAAAAGATGTTCATCAATGTTGCATCAAATGACTTTGACTACTACACTACCAGCAAAAGCAAGCAAAAAAGAATAAAAGCAATGGTACAGATTAAAAGGGAAAAAGAAGAAGAAGCAAAAAGCAAGTTTAGTTAGGTGGAATGCTTTTCATATTGGTGTTCATTGTTTCAACTGCCAAAGGGCAATTAGTTACTAATTTATGTTGCATTATTGAGTATCATTAAAGAAAGAGTCATTTGTAGGGTCGTTGAAAGTTCGTAAATTCCTAGGGGTCCTTCAATTGAGGTCCTTAGGTAGAAGAGTTGAGTCAGCGCAGGCCCCAGTCCCCCGCCTTTTAACGGGATACGGGCACTGGGAAAATGAGGTAGGTGTACCGTTGTCTATTGAGTGTTCTTTAATTCTTCTGTTACATTTGTGTGGGGGGAAAAAGAAATCAAGACCCCAATTAGGTTCATGTTAGGAGCGGATCCTAGTATGACCATTGTTTTTCTGTGCAGCACCTGATAAAATTTAAAGTGCCTTTTAATGTCTTGTGCATTTTTTACATCCTGCCTTGCTGCTTTTTTTGACTTTATACCTCTTCTGTTTTAAAATCATAGTTGTTAACTTGTTGATTTAGAATCCCTTTACATGGGCAAGTTCAGAATGTTCATCACATAGTTGTAGATTGTGCCCTTTTCAAATTCACCTTGTGTATATGTCTAGATGCAAGTTCTAAAATTGCCCGCTTGTGTATGAGATGGAAAATTTTGAACCATTTAAATCAAACAGAGATTAAAAATGGTGTTCATCGTCATTCCCTTGTTTCAGCCTACCAAATCCCAATTGAAATCCCAATTACTTGCACTGGATGAATTTGAAGCAAACAAATATGATTTCATTACAAAGCCTTTTTTGCATTTAACCATTGGAAGAAGACAATTAATCTAGGAATAAAAAAACATGTCATAAGCTTTTCATCACATACATATTTCATACCATATTAATACAACGCAGAATAAGTAATGTCAAAAAAGAAATAATATTGCAAAAGAAAAGTCTACAAAATAAGAGCGACATATAAAAAGGTGCACACTTTACTGCCTCCAAAAGTCAAATGCAAATATAGGATAATGTGTAGTGATCATCATCACGCTGAAGCAGAACTAGCAGTGTCCTTTGCAATAGTCTGAAGGATTTCGTCTCTCTTTGCCCCCACCACCTTGTCCACAATACTCCCTTCTTTCAGAAACATGATGGTCGGCATTGCAATAGACTCTTTTAAGGCACGGATGGAGGTTTCCAAATGGAACATTCTGAAACCATAAGTTGTAACTTCTAGCCATGAAAGTTTAAGCAAGATTGTTGCAAACGACGATAAGGGAAAGAAAAAATTTGATAGTTTTGTTCAGTGACACATATATGTTAAACCCAAAATGTTCTTACTTTAGAGAAAGCAAACAGCAGAAGCTACAACTGAATTAAATTCTTAAAACAGTAAGTACCGAGAAAAAACCAACCAACAAGGAAAGTAATGAAAGCCGCCAAGAATATTAGGAAGGTGGAGCCCCCAAGCGCAAGTCCAAGACTGAAAACGACAAGAAACGGGAAAAAGGAACGGACCATGGATGCTTTGCTCACCCATTTACCCTTTATAAAGATCAAAGCGGCAAGGTTCACCACATTCCACCTGCCATTTGAGAACTGCAGCCTGTTCAGGTTGTTGGCCACAAAAGAATGGCAATTGCAAGTGAACAGGCTGTAAGCACGGTGCTGGAAGACCTGAGTGCCCTTCTGAAGTGCATCATCCCACGTCGATATCTCTCTTTCGGGTATATCCTGCAGGTGCTGATCTTTACGGGGAAGTGCATGACACTGCTTGCCAAAAAATTGAGAAGCATAAGTTTAAACTAGCAATGAGCAGAAATGAAATAAATAAACATCTTTTACACAAAAAGCTGCTGCCATTTCAATAAGCCCCCAACCCCCTTTACCAATGCTGGGCGTGCCAGTGAGTTACTTGTTGGTTAGAATGAGGAACCATTTCAGGATATGAAAGTGGCATGGGGATGCGTTCTTTTCTGTTATGAATAAGGCAAGTTCATTACCAAGCGAATATAGGGAGCTAGTAGGTGAGGAGGTAGTCAGGAAACAAGTGTGATTGTGGTTGAGCTAGTCTCTTGGCCTCTTGGGAGAGAATTGAGCCTCTCAAATGCTCAGTCATTTTTGTTTTCCTCCTATAATTTCTTTCCGAGTTCATCTATACCACCATCAGTTTCCTACTATTTCATTCCAAACAAAACGATCAAATAAAATTGTCTCTTCAATTGTTAAAGATCCCAGATAGCAATAAATATGGCCGTGTGCAAAGAATCAAGAAAAAACAAAATTCTTCCCCTGAAGCGAGTATCAATAGCATGCTCTGTTTGGAGCAAATAAATACTTCACCCACCCAGTTGCCAATTGAGGTCAGGTCATTTGGCATTTGGTGAACGGTCGTCAAAATGAAGATAGCAGGAAATAACAGTTCTGAATATACCTTTTCTTCGCTTATTTGAAGGTAACGAGCCACTGCCCCAAAAGCAAAATTGTCAACACAGACGAAATTAGGCCCTGCAAAGTCCAAAATTACACCATCCTCTCTGCATATGCCAATATGACCAACAAAAGGAACCAGCCACGAAATCACAGGAAGGGGAGTCCACACAATGCAGCGAGGAAACCGGGCTCTTTTTGGGTCAATTTGCAAATTCGGAGACAAACTTCCTTCAGCCATTAACTGGTTCTCAGTGGCTGCATCAGACTCCATCTCCACGGGGAGAATACCGGGGAATTTCCTCGACAAACCAAATGCCCGCAAATGATAAACAAACTTCTCTGGGCAAAAACCTGCTGCATAATAAGCCTCAAATAAACAAGGCGTTTCCTACACTCTAATGTCAATCCATCTCTAACTAAGCTATTGTCATTGCAATTTTTTCAGAAAAAGATAAACTACTACATAGAGATTAGTGTTATTGAAGGCAATACTTAGACAATGGTTTTCCATCAGATAAAATTATCAAGACAATGATTTTCCATCAGAAAAATACTAATTTTCCACCAGAAAAATATCAAGAGAGTGATTTTCCATCAGAAAAATGCTAAGAAAATGATTTCCTATCCAATAATAAAAACAACAACTACAACGCAAAAATGATAGGATTTATCAAAAATTGCCCCTTTTGATGAGAATTACACCAAGCAAACAATCAAAGCAACATTCTCAGTTCCCTATTGTACAGATAGGAATTGGAATTCATTTATCTACTATTGTACAAAATAGAAAGAAATTTTTTTATTTTTTCAAACACTACAATTCTGTTTAGAGGAACCAAAAAAACCCGCAACGATTCAAACAATTGATTTTGGCAGATATGTTTGGAAGCACCGAAAACGGTGAATATTTAGCCCTAAACTAGTAAATTAGACACCCAAAAATCCAGAATTTACCTTTCGGATTGGGAAAATGGCAAAATAAAACTTCAATTTGAGGGCGAGCTATCGACGAATAACGAATTCCCTTCCTCCGAAATATCCCTTCTTCGAAGAGCTTCGAAATCAATGGAAGTTTGGAACTTTGGTCTCCTTGTTTGTTATCAGTTTGACTTTACACAGTTGAAGAAACAATGAATTTTTTTTTTTTGTTTAAAATATTTTCACAAATCAGGCAAAAAAAAAACAGGTCCCGTTGTTCTCTCGATAATCCTTTCCTTAAAATAATAATAATTATTGCCAACGATAATAGTAGCAGAAATCTTTTTTTTTTTTTGAAAAAATATAACAACAGTAATCCTTTTTTTTTTGTTCGTTTTGTTTTGTTTGATTTATTCATCGAGTTGTTTTTTCAAATTTGATGTTGTTTGGAATGCATATCTTTTTTTTTTTTTTTTTTTTTGAGAATTTCAACTTTAGCTTAGATAAGGATTCTTTCAACTGTACGTATATATCTAATGTATAAAAATTTTAATATTCATTAAAATAATTTATATTTTAGGGCTTAAGCTGCAATGTACTTTAAATCTAAAACAAATGTTGATTTCCCTTTAGAAAAATTATATGTTATATATTATTTCTATAGGGAAATATATATTATTATTAATAATTTTAATATATTATTAATATGCAACTGTACGTATATATCTAATGTATAAAAATTTTAATATTAATTAAAATAATCTATATTTGAGGGCTTAAGTTGCAGTGTATTTTAAATCTAAAACAATGTTGATTTACCTTTAGAAAAATTATATGTTATATATTATTTCTTTAGGGAAATATATATTATTGTTAATAATTTTAATACATTATTAATATGCAACTGTACGTATATATCTAATGTATAAAAATTTTAATATTAATTAAAATAATTTATATTTTAGGGCTTAAGTTGCAGTGTACTTTAAATCTAAAACAATGTTGATTTACCTTTAGAAAAATTAGATGTTATGCATTATTTCTTTAGGGAAATATATATTATTATTAATAATTTTAATACATTATTACATGTATTCTTATACGTTTAGAACACCCTTCAATGAAAAAAAAAAGATTTTAGAATAGTATCAATCATCTATTAAAATTTTGCGGCATCACTAATCATAGCTCTCAAAAAAATGTGAGGAAGAAATCTTCTTATCAAAGAATAACGAATTTTAATTTTTTTTATTCCTTTTTATTTGGAAACCCTTTTTCTTTCTCTGAAATTTAATGCCGGATCCGTATCTCGAAACAACTTCGTCGACTTTTCAAACCGAGATCCTTATTATTTGGAAACAACTTGGTCGACTATAAATGGGAACCTATAGGTAGAACATTAAACCATTCATTCTTCAAATAATGTTCCACGTTATGGCCTCCATATGTTCTCCAATGGTCTTGTCTCTCTTCTGCTCAGCATCGTTGGAGTCTCAAATGGAGGACTCACTAGCCATTACACCAGGTCCTATCTCTTGAAGCTTTGCCGTTATTTTATGTCTAAAATATATTATTGATCAACAAAATTGGGTGAAGGATTTGAAATGGTAGAGTCTATAGTGTTCAGTCTGAGTATAGAATTAGCTATATATTTTGATGCTTGGCTAATAGATGTATGGAATATGTGTTTTTTTGATGTTTGGCTAACAGATTTTTGGAATATGTGGTTGTGAGTTGTTTATGTCATTCATAACAACCTGAAAAAATAAAACGACGGAAGCATATAGGATCGAGTTGATACCTTCTGCTATTGTCGTATGCTTTGCGAATTCAGCCCGACACAGAATCAAACGATAATTTGACGCTGTTTTTTTTTGGAATTTTTTTTTGAGCACTGACAAACTTTTCTCTTGATGGTGTAATGAGTCTTAGATTGTTTCTATGGTATAAAACGAGATTCTTTCTTATAAACCGTGACCATCACACGGTTAACGACAATTTTTGCTATGAAGACGCTACACATCCTGTACAATTGATGGTGATTATCTACGTTTAATTTAATTAGAACGACGGAAGCATATAGGATCGGGTTGATACCTTCTGTCATTGTCGTATGCTTTGCGAATTCAACTCTACACAGCGTCAAACAATAATTTGACGCTGTTTTTTTTGGAATTTCTTTTTGAGCACTGACAAACTTTTCTCTTGATGGTGTAATGAGTCTTAGATTGTTTCTATGGTACAAAACGGGATTCTCTCTTATAAACCGTGACCATCACAGAGTTAACAGTAATTTTTGCTATGAAGACGCTACACATCTTGTACAATTGATGGTGATTATTTATGTTTAATTTAATTAGAACGTGTCACGTGGGCGAATTAATTATGGAACAGTGGTGGTATACAGCGTCACCGTGAGGTATTGGGAACATGGCAAGCGTGGCCATGGCCACAAGCACGTGGTTCATGCCATAACCACATCTTACAGATAAGACTTATAGGTAAGAATCTCAACCACACGTAGTTTGAGATTTTTTTTTTCAATTTTTAAATTTTTATTTATTTATTTATTTTAGTATAGTACTCATTGCCATTATGAGCTTGGTCACGGCGATGTAATCCGTCAGTTTACCTTTCTATACTCTTCCTGAAGTGGACCCGACGTTCCTTGCGCATTTATAAGATTATAGGTGAGAACCTGTATAATACTCAAATTAATTTTCACTTACCCGGTGGCAATTTAGGTTGTGTCTGTGTAAACCTAAATTTTCGTGTCAAACTTCGAGTCAACGTACAGGTTATTTCTTTAGTAAAAAGATAACATAGATTCGTATTATCACAACTAATATAATTAAAGTGTTGTTTTTCTTACTTATACTACTTATTTATAGTTTTGAAGTAATTTTTTTAAATTTATTAATTAAAAAATTTATCTGTTTTTCTATATTTTTTTAATAAAAAAAGTTAATAAATTAAGTCAATTTTGTGTGAATTGTGTCATCGTCGATTTTGAGTTGTGGTCTGGTGTCAAACCCAAATTGTCATCCCTTGCTAGGATTGTATTACTTTATTCTTGAATTTGTAAACTTATTTGATTCACACTTTTCATCCGATTGACAGAAATGTTTTGATTATGATATGACGAATATATATACACACTATACAAACGAGTAAGGGTTTTTTTTTTTAAATTCTGTTTAGTAAAAAGAATATAAGTTTTCTAATTTTGTAGAATACTTTAGAACACAAACTTTACAAGAATATATTTATCTATAGATCAAGCCATTGGTCTTAATTTTTCCTAACAAATAAGATAACCCACAAAATTTCATATACAGATTTTTAATCTAAATATTTTGTTCCTCATAGTGTTATGCATTGAAATTAAGTAACATAGTAAGTCTTTCTTTCCTTTTTTTTTTTTTTTTTT
>CAMOHE010050445.1:19818-31498 GCA_946598075.1 Artocarpus hirsutus | reverse complement strand
AGGGAGGTTTGAGGTTCAAACCTGAGGGACGCGAAAGAAAAACCCTGAAGGGCCAGAGGGCCCCAGAGGGGACAGTACGGATGAGTGGGCGGCACGGGGATAGTCTACCAATAAGAGCCATAAGTCCGGGGGCCCCGCAAGGTAGGTCATATGGAGGCTTAAGGGAGTACGCCCGGGCCGGACGCCACATATGTAATTTCAAAACACTTTTTTTGTACCAATTTCAAGATAGTAGATTTGCATTTACCTCTGCTTGTGGTTTTTTCCTTCTAAGATTTTCTACGTATATTTTTGTGTTCTTGTTCTTAGTTTTTCTTTTGCCGGTTTTTCATTATTTTCTAACGTGCAATTTAATAGGTATTGATTCTATAATTTTATGTGTCAGCACGACATGTCTCTTAAGAGAAAATCGTCTTTTTTCATTCATATTTTAACAATTGAATTGACCAAATCATTGGAACAATTTAATAGATCGAGGACCATTCTCAGTAAGAGACTAAAACAAAATTTTACTTATACTTTAGGGACTAAAAATGAATTTAATTGGAAAAAAATAAAGTTAGCACTCAAAAGCAAGATGAAAAATCTGGCTTCCATTGTTTAAGTTCCATAGATCAATATTAATATTTGTCAGGACGTCTGCTTATGAAAAAAACATTCCATGTTACATATTAAATAATGTTAGATGTTTACTTGTCAATATTTTCCACATAACATTGGAACGTCACTTTTAAAAATGACATGGTATTTGGCGTAGCTAGCGAAGGTGTGCATCAAAGAGCATGTGACACACATATTATAAATATATATATAGAGCGCAAAGAGATCCATAAATTACTAGTGAGCATAGGTCAGCAATGACCCATGAGTTCTTATAGCTGTCACAACATGGATATATATATATATATATATATATATAGCAAAGAGATCCATAAATTACTAGTGAGCATAGGTCAGCAATGACCCATGAGTTCTTATAGCTGTCACAGCGTGGAGGCATCTTGCTATAATGTTGAAGTAGAAAACCAACTTGGAGAAAACGACAAGTTCTCTGAAATTAAATGCTCAAGGCAGAGCAGCAGTCTATTTGATCAAGCTTATAACATGATAGAACATCAACATGATTTCACAAGGGCTAGTTTTTTTTAGTGTTTGGAACCAAGTTGTAACTTAAGCAGTGTAGCATGTAAGTACTTTTATACTATAACATATATTTGTTTTACACGGTAAGTAGTTAGAATTTCGGTGTTGAAACTTGGTTCTCAAATATTATTTATTTATATAAGTAGGATTCTGTGATGGGTCAATGGTTATAGTCTTATAGAGAAAAACCTATTCATAGGAGATAATTTTTAACCATTATTTAAATTAAGCTATTCAGATAAGATTAGTTCAACTTCACAAGATTAAAGGAGTTCGGTTTGAATAATATTAGAAGAATGCTTTGAAAAAGCAGGACATCGGAGAAATCATTACTTTTCTCACTGCAATTCAATTATATAGATAAAGGAAAATATATAGGAAAGGCTGAGCACAAAACGTCACCTTCTCAGCTCAATCATCCAGAAATTAAAAAAAAAAAACAAACTTAGTTATAACAAACTCTATTCAAAAGACTATAATGCCCTTGTATTTTCCAATACTTCCTCTCAAGATGGAGAGTGAATGTTAATCACTCCCATCTTGGAAAGAAGGGATGAAAACTGACTTGGAAATAACGACTTGGTTATCAGCAACATGATGCTGTGAACTAATATGCACAGTCTTCAAAATCCCCTGTTGAATTTTGTCCCTTGTCAAATGACAATTGATCTTAATGTGCTTGGTCCTTTCATGAAAAACGGGATTAGCTACAATGTGAAGAGCAGCTTGATTATCACAAAATAGAATAGTTGGCTTGAGATGAGGGATATTGAGCTCCTTGAATTAGGTAAGAAACCAAACTAGCTCACTAGTGGCATTCGCCATAGACCTGTACTCGGCTTCGGCAGAAGATCACGAGACTATCTGCTGCTTCTTAGACTTCCAAGAAACCAAGGAATCCCCAATGAATACACGGAAGCCAGAGATGGATTATCTAGAATCTAGACATGCAGCCCAATCGAAATCAGCAAAGGCTTTCAAGCATGCCTCTGAGTTAGAGCTGTAAAACAATCCTTGTTCGACTGTTCCCTTGATATACTGCAGAACCCGGTAGGCTACTTTAAGATGAAGAGTTCTTGGACTTGCAAGGAATTGACTGAGATAGTGCACTGAATGAGACAAGTCAGGTCTAGTAATAGTCAAATATAGGAGCTTACCAATCAACCTTCTATAAGCAGTAAGATCTTTAAGGATTTCCCCATCATCTTTGGATAATTTCAAGTTGGGTTCCATGGGCATTTTGAAGGCTTGCAACCTAGATATCCAGTCCTTGAAAGCAATTGCAGAGCATATTGTCTTTGTGACGCCACGATACCCTTACTTGATTGTGCCACCTCTATCCCCAAGAAGAACTTCAATTTTCTAAGGTCCCTTAGCTTGAAATCATCATTCAAAAAACATTTGAGTTGTTCCACCTGTTTAGAATTATTGCTAGCTATAACAATGTCATCCACAGATATAAGGAGTGCTATAAAACAATCATTTCCAATTTAATCAGCCATTGATTGTTTGAAACCATTGTTCAACAAGGCTGTAGAAAACTTAAAAAACCATTGTTGAGAGGCTTGTTTCAAGCCATAAATGGATTTATGTAGGTGACACACTGCATTCGGTGGAAGAGTCTCCCCCTCTCAACAGTATCTAGGAGGCAAAGACAAGTAGACCTCCTCATTGAGATCCCCATGAAGAAAAGCATTATTGATATAAAGTTGAGTGAGACTCCAGCCGTAAATAGCAGCCAATGCTAAGAGAACCTTAACGGTAACCAACTAGGCTACTAGAGAGAATGTATCCAAGTAATCAAGCCCCTACTGCTGTGTGTACCTTTTTGCCACGAGGCGAGTCTTGTAACGTTCTAAGCTACCGTTGGCTCGATATTTTACTTTGTAAACCCACTTGCAGCCTACAGGATGTTTGGCAGGAGGAAGGGAGATAATAGACCAAGTCTTATTGCACTCAAAGGGCCTGCAGTTCTACAGTCATCGCTTCTCGCCACTAAGGAATAGTAGCAACCTGTTTGTAATTGTCAGGTTCAACATGAGAAGAAATGGAATTGACAAAGAACTTATGGGAAGATGATAATTTATCATAGGAGAGGACATTGGCTAAAAGGTGAGAAGTAGAGGACGAAGGAGTTGAGATGTTGGGACAATGAAAATCTCTTAGATAAAAGGGCGGTTAGCAGATCCAAATAGGACGAGAACTGTGGCGTCTGACCCGGGCGTACTCCCTCAAGCCTCCATAGGACCCACCTTACGGGGCCCCTGGACTTATGACTCTTATTGGTAGATCATCTCTGTGCCGCCCACTCATCCGTACTGTTCCCTCAAGGGCCCTCTGGCCCCTCAAGGTTTTTCTTTCGCTTCTTTCGGGTTTGAACCTCAAACCTCCCTTAAGAGGTTCTTATTTCCTTCTCGAGTACCAATTGAGCTAGTATTCCCGTGCTGCCCACTCATCCGTACTGTCCCCTCTAGGGCCCTCTAGCCCCTCAGGGTTTTTCTTTCGTGTCCCTCGGGTTCGAACCTCAAACTTTCCTTAAGAGGTTCTTATTTCCTTCTTGAGTACCATACAAACTCATCACAAATTGTCAAGCCACGTAAAATCCCTTGTTCTTCCTTTTCTTTTATTTTTTGTTCTTTATTTCTAGATTTTGTTGATGTATAGTGCATACAGCTGTAAAACATGTTATGTTGTATTGTAGTTGGCACAAACATGCTTTTTTCGTCTGGTACGACCCCTTCTCACTTGGGCTAGCACGTAAATCTTGAGCTCCTAGAATGAGCACAGCACATATTAGCCCATGCTTTCTACGTGTTGTGCCGATACGTTTAAGAAAAATGAGTCCTCTTAATTGTGTTAATGCTTTAGAACTTTTTGTCGCTTTGGTACTTATGAAAAAGATCTCCTCATCATATATGAGGTTTTTAGTTACATCACCAATTCGCATTAATTGACAATTTACTTGATTCGTAGTTCTTAGCTAGTTACAGAGATTATTCTTCCTTGTTCTTAGACAAATAAGTATGCATGTACCTCCCAAATTCTTTTCTTTCACACAATAGCTTGAAAAGAATAAAGATACTGATATTCAATACATTCGCTCAAGTGACAATGCTGTAGGTTTTTTCATAGAAGGCACTTCCCACATCAACCTTTAGACGACATATCCATAAGTTGAGAGATTTGTAAAAAACAACTAATGTCAACTTAAGAGGAGACTACACCAGCTATAAAGAACAACTAATGTCAATTTTGGGAGTCTACACTAACTTTTCAAACACTGCTCTGGCCATTCATGTTTGGTCAAAAACATCAACTTGTTGATCCTCTCACCAAACTACATGTCAACTTGGGGAGTCTACACCAACTTTCCAACTTTTCAAACGCTGCTCTGGCGATTCAAGTTTGGTCAAAAACATCAACTTGTTGACCCTCTCACCAAACTACATGTCTACATGTCAACTTGGGGAGTCTACACCAACTTTCCAAACACTGGTCTGGCCATTCATGTTTGGTCAAAAACATCAACTTGTTGACCTCTCACCAAAATACATGTCAACTTGGGGAGTCTACACCAACTTCAAACACTGCTCTGGCCATTCATGTTTGGTCAAAAACGTCAACTTGTTGATCCTCTCACCGAACCACTGCCACATTCATGCTTCTTTTTTACTTTGATCGGAGCTTCATCTTGTGGGAAAATAAGAAAGAGAGTTGACTTTTGTAATCAAAACTTGCTGAGTTTTTTTGTAATAATTATAAAAAGAGTTTCTTATATATATATATATATATGTTACAACAATCTTCTTCTGGACAGCGCGTTTCTTAAACTACGTCTGAAAATTCTTTGCACTCAAGTGTTGACTCGAATTTCACCCCTTGCAAATAATAATTATCCGATATGACCATTTTTCTCATAATTAATTACGTTCTGAATGTGGTACTTGCAATTATAATAAGTTGATATAAAAAAAATAAATTTATATCTATGAAAAAACTAGATTTTTAGTTACAATAATTCTTAATAAAACTCAATTATAAACTTTAATCTAATTTTTGTTGTAACTAAAAACTTTTAACCATAAGATTAGATTTTTAGTCATAAAATGTTTCATTGACTAAAAACCTCGTAGATAAAAGTTTTAGTAAAAAAATTAAACTAAAGTTTATGACTAAATGTATATTAGTCACAACAAAATGTAATTAAATATTGTAACTAAAAGTTTTATTAAAAACTGTTGTGACTAAAACTTCGATTTTTATCGTAAAAAGTCTAATTTTTTTGTAGTGTCTTTTAATATTACTAGGTCAATTTGCTTATTTTTATTCTAATTAGAAGAGCCAATGTGAATATACTTCACCTCTCTCTCCAACTTGCTGCAACATTGACCCGCGGAGAGAAGAATTTTATGTAACGGTGTGTTATAATTATTAATCTTAAATTGACATGTAAAACAATACATAATTCATTGAAATGTCACGTGGATGATCACCAAAATAATAGTGCACTTAAGGTTTATATTAAAATAATAGTGCTACCGGTCTAAAAGATCACCGAAATATATTAATTAATAAAATTAAAATAATAACCCCGAGATTGATGGCTTTACCTTGTTTGATTGATAACTTTTCAAGAGTTAAAGCCAGAATCAAGAAGCTCTCTATGATTGCAAATAATAAAAGAGGCCATGCATCCCAATTCATGTATATATATATATATATGTATGTATGTATGTATAATATGTGTGGATACATGAGGTGATTGGGGACCTCTTGTTAATCCAGCTGTCCTGTCTCAAATTCTAGCTGTCCCAATTATACAAGTAACTCCTTTCAAGTGTTGTAAAAACCAGGCACAAAAAGCTATAGTCACACTACTTCTGACAGATAGAGATAGAGCTTTTCATTGCTCAGATACATCTTTGTGTTGCCGCAGCTAACATAAAAAGCTCATGATGGCAGCGCAGAATGGCAATGGTGGCATAATTTCTCAGCATGACCTAGGTAAGGGAGCTTTTATGATAGTAATAATAATAATAATAATAATGAACGAGCTTTTACGGCAGGAACTATTATTTTTATTATCCGTTGCTAGAAAATCCTATTTTAGCGGTTGGCATACTTTTCAATGGTTTGATATATTAAACCATGTTAAAATTTTGCGGAATATACCACGAAAGTATTTTCAATATCTAACCATCAAAACAGCAATGCTATAAAAATTCCCTAATGATAAGCATTATTAAAAAAATATATTTGTATTATAATTATACTTGTTATTATAATTAGCGTAAAATGACCAATATCATGATAAATTTGCTGACGCGACTGAAAATTGCTTGTTGAAGATTATTACTGTCCCTTGTATCTTGCTGCAATCAAAGGCAATTGGGAGGCTGCTAAAACATTTTTGGACAGTGATCCCAGCGCCGTGACGGCTAGGATAAATAGAATAGCAATGACGGCGTTACACGTGGCCGCAGGAGAAGCGCAGGCGGACTTTGTGGAGAAGATAATAGCCCTCATGACTGTGGAAGAACTTGCAATGCAAGACGGACTTGGATTGACAGCCCTCCACCGCGCTGCTATAGCCGGAAGCTTGAGGGCCGTCGTGGCATTGGTTAAAAAAAATCCTGCTCTAACAAACGTTTTGGATAACAATGGAAAGACTCCACTGCTCGTTTCCTCTAGATATGTGTATGGCAATTATGACGTATTGTGGTACCTTACTTTGGTGACTACAAACGAGGGACCTAGCCATCCTTTCACTGGTCCCCATGCCATGGAGCTCGTTTTTATGCTTGTTATGTCCGGTTCTCTTGGTGCGCACTTATAACCTGGTCCCTAAGATAGATGAGTAGTACTCTTGGTTTTGTGACCTTCTTCTAAACAATTTGATAATTCTTACGGTAAAAGATGTCCTTTTATCTACTAGTAAGATTAATTATTTGATGGTTTGATCTCTTGATTAGAAATAGAAACGCTTTTATATGCACAGTAAAAGTTTTTTAGAGTGAACACTCAAAGATTAAATTGTTAAAAGATTGATCCTATCAGTAGAGAAAAAATAGTTTTCTACTATATCTATAGGGGAACCTGATAATTCTTGCTCATTTTAGTCTTTTTGCTTGGGCAGATATTGTGTTGTATTTACTCCAACGCTATCCTACCTTAGCTACAGCTACTTATGGTGACGGGCACACTTCTATGCTTGAGCAGTTGGCAGATACTCCTTCAAACTTCTTGAGTGGCGATCGGCTTGGATTTTGGGAAAGTTGCATTTACTTGGGTAATTAACATTTAATTGATTTTCTAGTTGGACTGTGACCAGGGTTGTGAGTTGCATATGACACGCGATGTACGATCCTAAAGATTTGTCGTTTGTGAGAACTGATGCAGAGGATCCTCAAGCCCAGCCTGTGTGTTGACTTCTTGTCAGATATGGATAATAAAACAACAAAAATCCTTTTCATCCGTTAGCTACTCGTAAAGTTATAGGCCTTAGTCTAACATATAATATACTTTTTAAAATAAATCTTATTTTTTTATCAGCAACAGATTATAACTCTATAAGATTAAATAGACTCCTCGTAAAACAAATACAAAGGCCATGTACGTGGCCAATGCAAGCGTGCCCTTCTATTGGCACGAAAGGTCACTTGACCTTTTAACCCATGAGTAATACGATGGGTAGTTAAGTGACCTTTGGCCCACTAAATCGTGAAAGGCCGTGGTAGCCTTTTGCGTTGTTGAGAAGCCATATGCATTGGCAAACTTCAACACAGCAAAGTGATGCAATCTAGTATAGCCGAAGTTGAGAGAAATCCAAAGGCCAAAGTTCGAGTGCTATGCTCTTTGGGTTCCAGTGCAAAAAGTAGGAAATTTTGGGTGAAGAGGATTCAAGAAAGTGTGTTCTTTGGTATAATAAGCTTTTGAGTTGTGTGCGGTATTTAACAGTGTATTGTAATAAGCTTTTTTTACATGTTAAAAATTTTCTCGCTGCGTTTTAACCATGAACGTAGGCTAATAGTCGAATCATGTTAAATCTCTCGTGTCTTTTTTGTGTCTATTTTTAGTCATTTTATTTTATTTTCCTTTTATGTTCTCCATGTGGACATTCCACACCAACACTTCCTTTTACTTTGTCGTTAGGACTTGTGTGTTTTGTTATTTGTCATTCCGAGTCGAGTTTCCATTATTTCTGCTATGGGGATTGTCAAAACTAGAACTTGTGGCAGCTGGAAGACGGAATATTCCCTCCGGAACCGTTGTTCAATGACCCCAAGACAGAACAACACTCTGGCGACGTGTACACCAGCGGAGCGTTGCGAGAAATGTGTCCCTGCTGGTAAAAGCGGGACTAGATTTTGATGGTCTGATCGATACGCTTTCCAAGCGTTTCAAGCAGATTTTTCATGATACAATCGAGATTGTTTTAGAGATGATTTCATAATTGGAACAATTCGTTGGTATTCTATAGGTATATTCTTCTGAATATTTTCTGGTTTATGATGACTTTGAGGTTCCTATCTTGACTGGGTATTTGAACGTTGATGGGATTTTGGAATGGATTGAGGTAGTGGATGAGTTCTTTGAATATCGACATGTAACCGTGGAAAAACAAACAAAACTTGTAGCCAAAAGATTTAGGGGTAGAGCTGAATTTTGGTAGAGACAACTCCGCAGGTATAGACTAAGCCAAGGGAGGCCTAATACTTCGTTTGGAAGATTGTTGGAGCCAATAGTTTTAGTTTGAGAATTGTAGCATATGAGAATTTTACATTGTAGCTTTTTATCGTAACACGTGAGAGCTTTATATGAGGTTGTTTCTAACATTTATAACATAGAGCCAGTGGCAGAGCTAAAACTTTTTCTCAATGCGATACTATATAAAAAATTAGAAATAGAATTTTATAACATAGGGGGTATAACAACATATTTAAATTATTTTCTAACCACAAAACAATATATTTTAATTATTTCATAAAAAAGCACAACAACATTTTTTCATTATTTTGTGAGGACACAGTTGTAATTTTTTTAAAATAATAATATAACTAAAATTTTAAAGACTACAAAATAAGGTTGAAATTTTAAATTTTGAAAAATGTATACCCACTCATAATAAGGTAGCTCCGCTAGTGTATAGGCACCAGAGAAAAATCTTACAATCTGTATGAAACTCATGACAATTTGGAAGATATCTTTGTTGTTATGGCCTAGAATTTTGAACTTGACGGCAAGTTCTTCTCATAGAAAGGGGGAACTGACAGGATCCTAATGACTAGTCGTTTGTGAGGACTGATGCAGAGGGTCCTCAAGCCTAGCCTATATGTTTACTTCCCTTTACTTTGTCGTTTGGTTTGTTAGCATTGTCGTCGGGGCTTGTGTATGTTTTGTTATTTGTTAGCTTTAGTTAGATGTCGTTTGTAATGGCTGAGAACGACGCAATGGCACTCGCCCTTTTCTCTTTCTTCTTATGCTGAATGTTGCTCAAATCTGAATATTGCGATGCCTTTCTTTTACCCCTAATCTGAATATTGTGATGCCTTTCTTTTACCCCTTCTACCATGGATTTGGTCTTTTAAAGCTTCTTGCTGCGTCAACACGTGCTTTTCTTTTCTTTTTTTTTAAGGCATTAATTAATTAGACATATTGTTTAACTTATTTTTGTCATCATTTCAAAGCAACAAAACTTTAATTGCATATTTATGCTTCTTGAAATGGTGAATAGAGGCTACAAGACCTCATATGATAGAAAATTCTATTTCATTTCTATAAGGTTAAAACCTTCCTACTCATAAAACCTTAGATTAATATATAGTGTATTTTTTTTCACCGAGATTTACTATACGTTTTGTAAATAACTGGATTTTAATCTCATAAAATTAAATAGAAGTGCCCAGTATGATACGAGCACAATGCATTTTAAAGTTTGCCCAAACGTGCTGTTGTATAGTGCTTGGCACAACCCTCTTCTTACTCGTGCTAACCTTCAAGTCTTGAGCTCCCCAAGGGCACAGCCTATTGGCATGTGCTTTTTTATGTTTAGTTATGCTCGTTCAATATTTAAAGTACCGGCCAAAATAAGTCAGTTTTGTAATATAGTGATGACAGTTTAGAAAGACATAATATTAGAGATGATGAGCAAAAAATACAACTAATTAGAAATTTAAAGTATGTGCTTATCTTTTAGAATTATTTAAGATTCATGCCATATTATGTTATGTTGGTTTCCATTATCATTATTACATATATAAAATCTCTTAACTTGATGTAATAGTTATCCCTATTCGAAAGAGCTACGAGCCACCACAGCATGTGAGGAGTATTTTGGAGGATGCTGATAGTGAAGGCTCACAAGGTGCAGTTGATCAAGGTTATAAATGATAAATTATGAATTTTTTCTAATCAAATTTATTCTAATTTGCACTAATTAACAAATCACTTGATTTTCTGTTTTAGGTCTTAATCAGTTACGGAGACTATTTTTCCGTGTTTTCGGACAAATAAGTAAGCACAGAAATAATCCTACTTGTCCAGATTTTAATCTTAATTTTATTGGTTACTTGTTTTTTTAACTTCTCTATTGTTCTCTTGCTTTGCCTGGAAGCACCAAGTTTTATCCGGCGACTAGGAGATGCAAAGCATAAGCATTATTGCGCCGTCGAATTATTCACGCAAGTTTGCACACTGATCAGCGACCTGCATGGTTCTCAAACGTCCGAGTATTTTCTTGACAGATCGGCACTGCTATTCACGGCCGCAATTAATGGGACAATTGAAATTATAAGGATAATATTTCAATTTTGTCCAGATTTCCAATGGGCTTGTACCAATGGTAAATTTCCACTTCACTTTGCTATCGAAAGTCGGCAAGAAAATATTTTCAGCCTTTTCTGTGAAAAGAACGAGCGTAATAAAACACAAGCAAATCAAATCAACGGTCTACAGACCATTATGCATTTAGCGGCAAAATTGGCACCTCTCCCGCAGCTCTCATCTGTTTCTGGCGCAGCTCTACAAATGCAAAGAGAGATGAAATGGTTCAAGGTTAGTGGTTGAGCTTCTTTTTTTTTTTTCCTTTCAATGGTTACGTTTTTAATTATTATTGTTATTATTAGTTGTTCGATATAAATATGACGGTTATAATGAAGTAGATAGTTGACCGATAAAGACATAATTATACAATGGTGGTATAATTATTTGTTTTCGGTCATAATGTCCTATTGTTGATGGACCACGTAGTTGTGCTGATTTTGTTATAGGAGGTGGAAAAATTGGTTCATCCTAAGACTAGAACTATCAAAAATGAAGAAGGAAAAACTGCAGGGGAATTATTCACAAAGGAGCACAAAGATTTAGCAGAGGCTGGAGAAAAGTGGATGAAGGACACATCGAATTCGTGTTCGATTGTCGCTACTCTAATCGCTACGGTCATGTTTGCTTCTGCTTTTACCGTACCCGGGGGCAACAATGGTGAAACCGGAATTCCAATTTTCTTGTGGAATGATGCATTCTTGGTGTTTATTGTTTC
>CAMOHE010050445.1:0-13148 GCA_946598075.1 Artocarpus hirsutus | reverse complement strand
ATATATAAATTTTATCTCCATTATTCTTTCTTATTTCTAAATTTCTCACCTTCTTTCTTTTTTTCTTTTAATTATAATAGTTATCCCTATTCGAAAGAGCCACGAGCCTCCACAAGCACGTGAGAAGCCTCACGGAGGATGCTCATAGAGAAGCCTAACAAAATGCAATTAATCAAGGTCATAACTGATAAATTACAAAATTTTTCTAATCAAATATGAGGTTTTAAGTGGCATTAATACTAGTTTGCACTAATTTACAAATCACTTGATTTTCTGTTTTAGGTTAAGGAGACTATTTTTCCTCGTTTTCAGACAAATAAGTACGTACAAAATAATCCTACTCGTCCAGATTTTATTCTTCATGTGCTTAGTTACCTATTATTTTTTTTAGTTACGTTTTATTAGCTACGTATTACTTCTCTATTGTTTCTTGCTTTCACCTGAAGGTCCGAGCTTTATCCGGCGACTAGGAGATGCAAAACATAAGCATTATTGCACGGACGAATTGTTTAAACAAGTTTGCACGCTGATCAGCGACATGTATGGTTCTGAAACGTCTGAGCATTTTCTTAAAAGAACAACACTACCATTCACAGCCGCAAACAACGGGACAGTTGACATTGTACGGACAATATTTCAGCATTGTCCCGATCTCCAATTTGTTTGTACCAATGGTAAATTTCCACTTCACTTTGCTATCGAAAGTCAAGAAGAACGAGCGCCATAAAACACTTTCCGATCATATCAACGGTAAGCCGACCATTCTACATTTAGCGGCAAAATTGGCACCTTTCCCGCAGCTGTGCAGCTTTACAGATGCAAAGAGAGATGAAATGGTTTAAGGTCAGTGGCCAGCGGAGCCTTTTTTTTTTTTTTTTAAATGATGAGGCTCTATGAAAAAAATTAGAGAGTTCTTTTTTAATTTAGTTAATGGAGACATGGTTATACATTTCAGTTATTACGTGGTGACACAAATTTTTTTTTTTTTTTGGGTCGTATAACCTATTATTAATTGATTGTGTGTTTTGCATTGTTTTGTTTTAGGAGGTGGAAAAATTGGTTCACGCTATTACCAAAACATACATAAGCGAAAGAGGAAAAACTGTAACTGTTTGTATTTCAAAGGTTTCAAAATTGAAACCAATTTAATTGCTATAATGGTTTTACATATATGGTCTCATATTTATTTTTCTATTAAACTACAATAAAACTTTCTTGGTAACTCATTTTTGAACATGTATAAAAATCCTTGATGGGAGGATTTCATATACAACGAGAAAAACAATGGTTCATGTGTTGAACTTGTCTTTGCTTGGTCCCTATCACCTCTCACTCTTTTAAGTTCATACACCATCATTAGAGTGTTTGAGTGTTAGAAGACTCAAACCACATTCACATAAGCTGCAGTCTTCGTCTACACAGAAAGCAATGGCAGAAGGTATGTCGTTCTTACGCTTCCGCTTATGATCTTGATATGCATATTATTTTTAGCATATTAGAATTGCTTTATAGCTTTCAGAAACTGCATGGGAATTATTCACAAAGAAGCACAAAGAGTTGGCAGAGGCTGGAGAGAAGTGGATGAAGGACACATCGAATTCTTGTTCGATTGTCGCTACTCTAATCGCTACGGTCATGTATGCTTCCGCTTTTGTCGTACCCGGAGGCAACAATGGTGAAACTGGAGTTCCGATTTTCTTATGGACGGATGCATTCTTGGTGTTTGTTGTTTCAGATACGCTAGCACTCTTTTCTTCTCTGACGTCAGTTTTGCTGTTCTTGTCAATTCTAACCGCTCGTTACGCCACAGAAGGTTTCGTGGAGTCATTGCCGAGAAGGCTGATCCTAGGTCTTGCTTCTCTCTTCTTTGCAATTACCGCAATGATGGTCGCTTTCGGTGCAATGCTCTCCATTGTTCTTACGGAGAGGCTAAGATGGATTGTTGTCCTAACTGTTCTGCTATCCTCTATCCCTGTGGTCGGTTTTATTTTGCGACAGCTTCCTTTGTTTATCCAAATGGTTCGATCAACATTTGGATTTACCTCTCGGCCTCAAGGCCCTTGGGGATTTACCATGTGTTACTGAAAAATTCGACCCGTAATTGTGACCGATTGATAACTGTTTGTTTGTTTGCTTTTGGTGTTGTTGTTTGTGTTTATTTTTAGATGGAAGAGGCTTTCTTTGGTAATTGTGTTTTCAAGATTACTACTTAATAGATGTTAATTTATTGAGTGCTACAAACTATTGCTCATAATCACTTGTTCTCTCAGAAAAAGTCAAGTTCAATAGTGGTAAAAGAAAATTTTACAATACAAATTCCATTATACTTTTTTTCACCAAAATTGATAGAATCCAAAAATGACATTATAAACAGTAGGAGAAAGACACCAAATCAACATATCAACAGAGCCAAAAAAAAAAAAATTATCGACAAAGCTATAAAAAAAAGAACATATCTTTGTTATGACCACATAGAAGTACCTAGTATAGAATATAAGAATTTGGTTGAATTTTTATAGAGTATTTATGTATTATTTTAAATACTGAGAATAAGTTAAATAAAATAATTATAAGATAACAAGCTATTTTAAAAATCTGTTAACCACTTCCACTTCCACTCCCACTCCCACTCCCATTAACCGTACTCTCTCTGGTGAACTCCACCGAGAGCTCCTGGCCCCAACCATACTAGAGATCCTTGCCTCGCCAGAGCCCAGCCTTACCTGCGCCCCCACCACAGCCCACGGCCCCAAACGCCTCCTAACGCCGGCAAACTACAGTGCCGAAAGGGAAGCTCGTGGAGCTCCGTTGATCACTTGACGGGTGGCAGATCTAGGCAAGAGGCATTGATTGTTGGTGGCATTGTCGATCTGGCGAGGGTCATCGATCTCCATGCCACGGGTTCCATTGATCTCCATTAGTAATAAGATTTTTTTTAATTAATTTAGGTTTTATTTATATTTGTAAGTTTTTTACTAAAAAAAAATATTTCTGTTAGAAGACATACTATCATATACAATCAAACACAATTCAAAAACAATTCCAACACATTAAAATGCTTTCATTTTTCATTTTTTTCTAAAAATAAAAATCAAATAAAAACACTATCAAATGGGCTTATAATTTTGTAAGTATTTATATGCCTATTTAAACTTGATGTTGAAGTGAGAAACTCTACCTTTATTTGCTCATTAAGGACATGAAAAACTTTGAAAGAATCACGTAGGTTGTTTGGCAAATAAGATTTTGAACTCGAACGCTATAGTATATAAGAACTTTTATAGTATAAAATACTTTTGTTTTATATTAGGGGTATGTGAGAGTCTTACACTGATTATTGAAGCATGGGTTTGAACTCATTTACCGAACACCTTGACATGTGTTGTTTGGTTCACATGTTTAGAAGTGGTTTCGAACTTGTGGGCCCACAAGCATAGACGTTTGATAAGCACAAGTGTCAAATTGTTCTACAGGGTGAGGTCTTTCAAACCAAGTTAAACTGTTAGTTTTAAAAACTTGATTTCACCAAGTTCTAACAGTTATGAACTATTCTGTACAGTAAAATTCTTCCTATTCTCTTTTTTTTATATAAACTATAATTTTCTAAACATCAGTTCTTTGATATGATGTTTTATTCTCGTTTTAAACTATTTATTTTAAACACCAGTTTAAAACTACTATTTAAACTACAAAGTTCAAAATTATAAGTTTAAACTACAAAAATTCAAAATTACACCATTTTGAACTCATGTAGTTAACAAACCCCTTAATTAATATTCTGAGAGATTGATTTAGGGGGACTTGAATCCCCTGAACAAGTCTTATCCTTAAATACACTCTAAGTGAAAAATGCAAAGAACACATTTTTATGGATGTTGGAAGTCCTTTGAAAATACTTGCGTAAAATGTTGGTAATTTTATGGAAAATAGAAAATACTAGCCACTGGCGTTTAATACCAAAACTAGTATAAAATAGGCTTTATTTATTCGTTGGATAATATTTTTATAGTGTGTTTAGGTACTTTGATTTATACAGAAATTTAGGGATGTTCAGAAGCATTGGTTAGAATCAAATTTGGTCAAAATTATTATAACATATGAAAGTTTTATATTATAGCTTTTTTTAACCTGTTACATGTGAAAACTTTATATTATAGCAACAAAAAATTTTGATTGAAACCGAGAATACAAAACACCCAATTACACTATAACTCAATTACTTTTACTTTACATTATAGCATTAATGTTCCCAAACACACTGGCTTCGTTTGACAACCCAACTGGAAGTTCCAACTACCACATTATAAAATTCTCACATGCTACAGTGTAAAGCAAAAATTTATTACAATATAAAACTCTCACATGCTATAATGTTTTGGTTTCAATTTGTAGTTCCAACTATACTTCTAAGCACTCATTGTTAGTGAAACTTGACATGACTTGTTCTACCGAGGAAGGAATAAATAAATCACAATGTATATTGTACAAAACGTCCCTTGAAAATAGTCAGTTTCAACTATTATTCAAACTAAAACTGTTGTTTGGCTCATTTTTCAATTCAAATTAGAACTACTGTTTGCCTCATTTACTATTCAAACTATAAATTGTCATTATTTGATCAAACTTATATTTTTCTGAATTCTAACCGATATTAGTTTTAAACGTTCTTCCAACCTGTCGCTTACATAGACAAGCACCTAATACCAATCAGCTTCCGCCACATAAGACTTCTTCGCTTTAAGCGGTCGTAATTTCCTAAAATATATATGGATACATGAGGTGATTGGGGACCTCTTGTTAATCCAGCTGTCCTGTCTCAACCTCTAGCTATCCCAATTATATAAATAACTCCTTTCAAGTGTTGTAAAAATCAGGCACAAAAGCTATAATTACACTACTTGAGATAGATAGAGATACAGCTTAAATAGGCAAATAAGGGCAGAGTTTCCCACTTCAACAAGTTTAAATAGGCATATAAATACATACAAACTTATATAGCTCATATTGTAGAGATGAAAAGCAAGGCATATACTAAAGTGAGCTGATAAAATATAATGTTTTATCTTTTGAGACCAAGTAGAAGCAGCACTAGGCCAAAGTAGTCAAGCCTGTATGCCAATCTGATGAACTTGAGCTTGAATTCCGTCCATGGAGGATACCTTGGCTCAATTTCGGGGAAGAAACTTCCTTGCATTACTGCTTTTTCATGGCTGAAAGTATCAAAGGAATACTTGCCATGGTACCTCCCGAAGCCACTTTGGTCGACGCCACCAAACGGCAGCGAATCGCAAAGATACTGCACATAACATAGGACACAACAAAATAAGATCTTCTATTCGTCTTGAAAGTGTGTTGGTTAGAAAAAAAATAAACAGAAGAGAAAAAGGCATAGTACTTGGATCATAACGTCGTTGAACGTCACGCTTCCAGAGGATGTTTCAGATATAATCCGTTTCTTAAGTGTTTCATCTTTGGTAAATGCATAGATGGCAAGTGGTTTTGGCCTTGAGTTTATGAACTCGATGCTTTCTTGAATGTTTTTAAGCTATACAAGGAACACCAAAAGTTAATAAAGAGCAGGATAGTGGTCTTTTCTGAGTCACCGGTATGTCAAAAAGAGTACTGGTAGAATATATTTTCTCACAGTGATTATAGGAAGGAAGGGGCCAAATATTTCCTCAGTCATGATCACAGAATCAAGTGGTGGATCTAACAAGATGGTTGGCTCAATGAAGCTGAAAATTTTTGAGACCAAATCCAAAAATGTGTATTGAAAATCAATTAAGAATTTCTCCAAAAAAAAAAAAAAAGACTTATGGTAAGAGCAGAGCATTTAAGAGAACACTTAAAACTTACAGGCTATCTTCATCAAGCGAACCGCCATGAACAATTGAAGCTGCAACAAGAGGGTCATTGAGAAGATTGCGTAGCCGCATAAAGTGATGCTTATTGACAATCCTGGCTACGCTCTTAGACTCTTTTGGGTTTTCTCCGTAAAATCTCTTGATTATTTTCTTTAACATTTCTATCTAAGAAAGTGAAAAAACAAAACAACTTATGAAGTTTATTACTTTTTTAAATCCAATACAATTCCATTTCATTAATGAGAGGGCTAATTTGAATTTTGAGCAAGTATTTACCAAAGTGGAAGCCAACTTTCCTTCAACAAGAAGGTAGTCAATTCCAATACATGCTTGCCCACTGCAAGGCCCCCATTTCCCTCCAACAATTCTTTGCACTGCCACCTTCACATATAGATTAAGCAATTTTTAGTACAATACATGAACTATAACTAATTTAAACAGAACAAACGTAACTTTGAGCTGCAAATCAGCCAAACCTTCAAATCTCGAGGGTTGGAGAAGGAATCTAAGATGGTAGGGCATTTCCCGCCAAGCTCAAGAACAACGGGCGTTAAATGCTTTGCAGCCGCAGACATGACTATTTGCCCCACCTGGGGACTTCCTGAAAGTGACATTCATGAAGATAAAATTAGTACTTGGAACAAAGTTATGTATGACAATAAATAAATAGATAAGAACAAAAGAGTCCCCTTTGTTTCATACATTCTAAAATTCTCTTTCACATGTGGGCCTTGTGGGACATCTATATAAGAAAAGTCTTAACAAAAACATTATTTCTAATAAGATTTGGAAATCTTTAATCACTTAGCTTATAGCTTAATCAAATCAATTAAACAAGGTTAAGCCTTGAAAGTTATGTATACCAGTGAAAAAAATCTTCTCCCATTTGTGCTGCAGAAGTCTTTCACAAGTTTCAGGTCCTCCTTCAATAACTTTAATGGATTTGCAATCCAAGTAAAGAGGGATGGTATTAGCAAGAAAAGAAGAACATGATGGGGCTTGATCTGAAGGCTTAAGAATAACTGTATTCCCAGCTGAAATTGCCCCTATCAATGGGTCCAATGCCAAGGCTGCACAAAATATATTATTCAATTTTTTTTAGAGATGAGAATCATCTATGTCTTGACACATTTGAAAGTTTTTAGTTACTTGTTTAAATAGTAAGAGATAAAAATATCATTAAAATTTAGATTTTTTGGACTCACAAATAGGGAAGTTCCAACATGAAAATATGAGAACAACTCCAAGGGGTTCAGGTACCACTTCTCCTCTTGCTGGGAAGAAAAGCAGAGGCACTGGGCTCTGCCCCAAAAAAAAAAAAAAAACACCCTCAAACCATTCGCTAATTAATTACTTCCCAGAAAAATTGAGAAATTAATAAAGAGAGAGAGATCAAACCACCTTTTTGGGGGCAACCCATTTCTCTATATTGCTCAAAGAATGATCCAAGGATTTGATCACTACTCCAATCTAACACCCATATGAAATTGGTATTAAATCGGAATATATTAACTCAAATTAAGTGGGAAAAAAGGGGAATTATAATGATTTAGATGACTAATTTTACCTCATCCCTGTAAGCTTCAGTTTGGTGCTTTCCAAGATCCTCATAAAGTGCCTTGAAAATCTTGTCTTCATTATCATGAATTAGCTCAAAAAGTGCTCTGAGCTGTTTTTTTCTCCAGGCAACACTTCTAGTTTGGCCACTTCTGAAGGTTTCCCTTGCTTCGGCCAAGCTTTCCTCTACTACTGCTAATTCCATGGCTGAAGATCATCTAAAGATAGTGATTTCAAAAAGAAGATCTCTTTCTTTCTTTCTTTCTTTCTCTCTACCTTTCTTTCTTTCTTTCTTTCTTTTTTAAAAGCAATTACTTGGTTTGTTTCCTGGCTTTGGTCAGTTTCCTTCATATTTACTTCTTTCGAATTTTGTTGCAAAATTTAAATGCAACCACCAACTTTTCACGTTGGATAACAGTTGCATTAAAACAACCCGTGTCCCAACTCATAACCGAAAAAAGTCCTTGAATTTTGGGTCGGAAGTAACATTAGCTGAGGAAAATTACATGTTTTTTTATATTTTTAAAAATTATATATATTTATGTTATATTTTAAAAAAATTTATGTTAAAATCACTCATATTACATGATAAGTTGTGTCACAAATAAACATGTGACATTTATAAAAAATAAATTTTATAAGATGATATTTATAAAAATTTATCATATTTTTTAGATTAGATTTTACTGTTTAATTATTAGTAGACTTATAACTAAAGGCGGAGTTGTTTGAGGTTCTCTGGGCCCAATGGGCCCTTTTACATGTTGGCTCTTCAAAAGTATTTTCTTGCATTTTTTTTCTTCAATTTGCCCCTGGGGAAATTTTTTTATTGTTGTTTTTTACATATGGTTTAAAACTATTTCCATGATATCCTAAATTTTAATTTTGTATATATTCATATTTTATAAATCTTTTTTAATGTTTAAATCATACTTTACATTTTTACTATACTTTACATTTTTACCTCTAAGTATACTAACAATTTAAACTTAAAGTCGTAATTAAAGCAAAAAATTAACTAATTACTATAGAAATTTATAATTTTATAGACAAACTTTAAAAAGTGAATTAAATTGTTGGTTCATTCCAAAGAATGAATAAAAGGTAAAAAAAGAGGTCAAAAAGGATAAAAAAAAAAAAGACTAAGAGTATTAAATGAAAAAATTATAGAACTAAAAGATTATTTTTCTTTGAAATTTTGGTTTAACTTGCACCCCTCTGCCAAAAAAAAAAAATTCCCGACTCCCCCTGGTTACAACCTTATAGAGTTAACTAAAATTGGTCAAAAAATAAGACAATTTTTTCTGTGTCTTTGCTAATTAAATAACTTATCAATAAGCATTTGTCAAATATGTGGAGAAAATAAGAATCATACAATATGACTATTTCTAGATTATCGTGCATATGATAACCTGTGATCGTCCGGTACATGCTCATATATGTATACATGAAGCTAATGAAAATGAAACTTAATTAAGTGTAGTCCCAATCCTATAATAAATATGATTTATGGCCTTGGGATAGTTGGAGTGGAGGGTCACTCCCCTAGCTCCCATTTAGTTGTGCAAACTTAACTAATAGGACGCAACAAGCATAATTAGACAATTCTTAAGTTGACATGCATTGTTGATTTTGATAAATGTTTTGTGAAATCAAGTTTGTACTTGTCGTTCAAAAGTTCCCCTAAATCTGTTCATGTTGCAAGTAATTCGGGCAAAATGCCCACTGTTTGACTTTCTTCATGCTAGATTGATGTAGCGGAGTGTGGGCGATGTGGGTAAGAGGGTTTGAGATGCCACTAGTTTACTGACGTCCACACATGAATTATTTCCCTAAGAATTTTGTCAATTTATAGTAGGAGAAAACTACAATAAAACTCGCAAAAAATTCTCATTGATAAGAACCTTTCCGTGCTACCAATCTAAATCTAATGGCCAAAAATAAAAGAGCTTATATTTGGTTAAACGAACCCGAATACATTAGATTTTTAAAATTAACAAGTAAAAATTATTGTAGTTGATCTTAGTTTTTATCAGATTTAATTTACGGTTTACAACACATGAGTTAGTACCTTGATAATTATAAAAATCTTTTAAAACTTCCTGCTTCACTCACTAATTTTACCAACAAAAAACATTGGGTTAATTATTGGTTCTTTAGTTGCCTGCCACATCGATTGTGGACTATAGGTTTATCATAAATATATAAGAGCTAAATTTTTCATACTAATCCTAATTTTTTTTTACAGATATTCTTAACAAAATTGAATTTATATAATTGAATTGTTTCTGTACACATAAGAGTTCATTCATCCATAACCTCTTTATTCACTGAAAACTGGAAAGATAGAAAAGTTTTTTTAAAAAAATTTTCTAAACACTAGAATTTTGTTGAAGTTTTTTAAATTCACTAAAAACTGGCAAGATAGAAAAGATTTTTTTTTTTTTTTCTAAACACTAGAATTCTGTTGAATTTTTTTCTAAATAGTAGAATTCTGTTGAAACAAACCAAATAAAACGCAAAGATATGAAGAATTAACTTAGCTGACATTTTTGAACGTATGATGTTTATTGTTATTTCACAAGACTAACAGTTTTTCTCATTAACAAGAAAACAAAAAAAAAAACTAGATTTACCCTAAATTCAAGAAAAAACTTCTAAGATTTTTTGAGATATCAAACGTGAAATGTGGAGCATTAATCAGCCAAAAAATAGCAGCAAAGAAGATGTTTAGATACAGAAAGTACTGTATTAAAAAAATGTAAACAAACAGCTTTTTTATCCATAGGAAAACTCCAACAAAAATTAAAAAAATTAAAAATTCTTATTTTTATCTTTTGAGAGATTTTCTTATTTTATTTTAATGAACAGAAAAAAGCCTATTATTGTTTACTTTTATAAAAAAAAATTTACTTATATCTATTTCATCCTTTGAAAAACAAAAAAAAAATTCTACAATTTTCCATGTAATTGACGTTTTCAATTTATTTTTTTGAGTGAACGTTTTCAATTTATTAACTCTCGCAAAATTTGAAAATCTAATTGATGTTTTTTTAAAAATTTTATAGTGGGAACAATTTTAGGTTAATATTCTCGTAATCACAACAGATTTTTCTCACCAGGATATTCAATTTCAGAAACCAATTGAAACTTAAACTAAAATTTCTTCATTTATATGTCGTGCAATCAACTTCAACTTTTTTTTTTTTTTTGAGAATTTCAACTTTGTTAAGGACTCTTTTAACTGTACGTGTATATCTAATCTATAACATTTTAATATTAATTAAATAATTTATATTTTAGGGCTTAGGCTGTTATAATTTTTTAATTGACTTATATATACTTTAAAAAATATTAATATATGAGATCTAAAATAATGTTGAATTTAACTTTAGAAAATGTTAATATGTATATATTATTTCTTTAGGGAAATATTATTAATAATTTTGATATATTATTACATGTATTCTTATAATTTTAGAATACCTTTCAATGAAAAAGAAAATACATTTAGAATACTATCAATCATCTATTAAAATTTGCCACGTCACTAATCATAGCTCCCCCTCAAATCTATAACGTAATCTGGCTGATAACAAACATTGAATTCTTTCTAAAAAAAGAAAAAGGAAGAAATCTCCTCATCAAAGAATAACGAATTGTAATTTTTTTTTTTATTTCTTTTTTCAGAAAATTTTTTCTTTCTTTGAAATTCAAACCTATATCCTGATCTTTGAAATTCGAACCTATATGCTTATCTTAAACAACTTCGTCTACTAATAAATCGGAACACATTGGTAAAAGATTAAGCCAATCCTTTTTCAAAACAATATTCCACAGGAAGAGCGATATGGCCTCCATATGGTTGTTGTCTCTTCTGCTCAGCATCATTGGAGTCTCTAATGGAGGACTCACCAGCCATTACACTAGAAATTCGGAGCCCTCCACTGACATGCCTCTTGAAGCTTTTCGTTCTCCCAAGGGTTTCAATGCACCAGAACAAGTACACATATATATACACACCTATATACACTCAATCCCATTCATTTATTTATATTTTTTTGTTATTTGTTTGGTTTTTTTTTTTTTTTTTTTGGGGGATGAAGGATTCGAATAGAATTATGTCTAAAAAATATTATTGATAAAAAAAATTGGGGTGAAGGATTTGAACATTACACAAGAATCTTATTTGGGTTATGTAAGTGTTCAGTCTGGCTATAAAATTAGTGCTATGCTATGTCTACAATATATATATATATATTTTGATGTTTGGCTAATGGATTTTTGGAACATGTGGTGGTATAGGTTCATATAACACAAGGAGATTATAATGGTCGAAGTGTGATTATTTCTTGGGTGACACCATTAAAAAGTTACCCTAACACTGTAAGGTATTGGGCACATGGCAAGCACGGCCATGGCCACAAGCACGTTGTTCATGCCATAACCACATTTTACAGATACTACAATTACACTTCTGGGTTTATCCATCACGCCACTATTAAAAAACTAAAGGTAAGAATCTCAACCAAACGTAATTTGAGAATTTTTTTTTTCAATTTTTTAATGTTTATTTATTTATTTATTTATTTTTTTTTTTTTTTTTGGGTTCAGTATGATACTCATTACCATTATGAGCTTGGTCACGGCGATGTAATCCGTCAGTTTTCCTTCAAAACTCCTCCGGAAGTGGGACCCGACGTTCCTTACACATTTGGGATTATAGGTGAGAATCTGTATAATAGTCAAATTAATTTTCATTTATTGTGTTTGTGTAGTCAAATTTCACTTAACCTACGGGTCACCTCTTGACTGAAAAGATCATATAGATCGATATTGTTACAACTAATATAAACAATCTAAGTGTCATTTTTTACTTATTTATAGTTTATTTTGTAAATTTAGGTAAGAGATATTATTTTTTTATTTGAAGTAATTTTTGTTAAATTTATTAATTTAAAAATTGTTTATTTATGTTTTTCTATAATTTTTTAATGAAAAAATTAATAAATCCAGTCAATTTAAGTCAATTTCATGTGAATCCTATCATTAAGTAGGGCTGATTTCAAATTGTGGTCTTGTGTCAAACCCAAATTGTCATCCCTAGGATTGTATTACTTTATTCATGAATTTGTTAAACTTAATTGATTCACACTTTTCATCTGATTGACAGAAAATTTAACAAAGTAATAGAGTTTAGGGAGTGATTTAAAATCATGGCATAGCCTTTTTATTGATTATGATATGATGAATATATATACACACTATACAAACGAGTAAGGGTTTTTTTTTTAAATTCTGTTTAGTAAAAAAATATAAGTTTTCTAATTTTGTGGAATAATTTAGAACACAAACTTTACAAGAATATATTTATCTATAGATTAAGCCATTGGTGTTAATTTTTCCTAACAAACAAGATAACCCACAAAATGTCATATACAGATTTTTAATCTAAATATTTTGTTCCTCATAGTGCCATGCATTGAATTAAAGTAGCATTGTAAGTCTGATTTTTTATTTTTTTTTATTTTGTGCAGGTGATCTAGGACAAACATATGACTCCAATCAAACGTTTGAACACTATGTTTCGAACCCGAATGGTCAAGCCGTGCTGTACGTTGGCGATCTTTCATACGCAGACAACCATCCCTTCCATGACAGCAGGAGGTGGGACTCATGGGGTCGTTTTGTTGAGAAGAGCACAGCTTATCAGCCTTGGATATGGAC
>CAMOHE010050444.1:2644-58981 GCA_946598075.1 Artocarpus hirsutus | reverse complement strand
TAAATTAAATCAAGATAAACTTGTAGAATTATTACGAATCTATTTATTTTCTTAGAGATTATCTAGATAAAGTTGTTTTAATTAGATAACTTCTCTATTGGGTTATTTGAATTAAAACTGAGGCTTTATCCTATAGAATCTTGGGTGGAAAATAACAAATTCACGTGATTTTTATTTCGGCAGTTTGGCATGCCGAACTTAAAGTTCGGCCTGCCTATGCGCGAATTAAAAATCGCGCGTTTTCACACGTTTTTATGCTTACCTTATCCGATATAAACCCGAATTTGGTTCTGTTTTGAATTTTTGAGACCTTATCTGAAAAGGAATGATCCTAGACCCAACCTCTATAAATAGGGAGTGAGTCTAATGATTTATTAAGATCAATAGAGAGATTAAGAGTGATACTCTACTGGTGAGAATCTGAAACTCCTTGAGAGCTCTTGTTCCCAAATCATGAACACTAGCTTTGGGTTCTCTCAATTGGTTGGAAGGAGAGTCACCTTGAGGAAGAGCTGTACGTGTGAGCCCACACTCACTCCGATCGTGGATAGAGAATAGCAAAGAAGACCAGTTGGTTGAGGCTCTGCTAGAACGTTACTTCTCTACATAGATTTTGGAAGCTTTTCGGCGTATACAAGGTCAGTAAGATCAGGTTAATTTATACATATATCATGTCAAACTTATGTTTTAGAAAATACTCTGATTTAAAATTTTTAAAATTCCACTGAGTATTATTTTTCCAACAGCTTCCACGACGGTTTTTAGTAAAAACTATCATAAAATGTCCCGCATGTTTGAAATTTTTAGTATCCCTCCAAAATTTAATCCCCCGCCAACGACATGGCTTTCCCTATTTATTCAAAATTTCTCTAACTCAAACCCACTAACTCTCAAACCCCTTTCTCTCTCTAACTCCTCTCCCCACGACCTAGCCACCGACGAACCCAACCCCCACAGCATTCCACCGACTTTGACATTCCTCTATTGCTCTCTTCATGACCCACCTAACAAACCGGATGCCATGCACCACCATTCATCCTCATCCCTTGACATTCTACCGACTCCACCATCGTTCGACTCGTCCTTTGTCGTTCCACCGACTCCATCGCCATTGGTAAATTTCAAACCATTACTTTTAGTTTTAGTGTTATTTTTAATTCTAAACTTAGCATTATTTGCTTATTTTAGTGTTATTTACCTTTAGTTTTGGTTTTAATATTAGTTATACTAATTTATTTTTTGCCATTTAGTATGTTTTACTTGTATTTAGTGTTTGAAAGAACTTTGAATAATATTTAGTATTTTGGTGTGAGAATAGGTTACTTTTTATGTGTTTGTGATACCTAAGTATTATTTTGATACCCACCACATACTTGGAGATTTTTTTTTAGGGGAATACAAATTTTTCACGACGGTTTTTTAAAAAACTGTCATGAAAAATTGGCATTCCACGACGATTTCTTGAAAAACCTCGTGGAATCAAAGGCTTCCACGACAGTTTTTCAAGAAACCATCATGGAAGCCTTTGATTCCACGATGGTTTTTCAAGAAACCGTTGTGGATCCTTAGTATTCCACGTCGGTTTTTTAAAAAACCGTCGTGGAATGCCAATTTTTCACAACAGTTTTTCAAAAAACCATCGTGAAAAACTACTACATTACAACCCCTTCCCACGTCAATTTTTATATTACACGACGGTAAAAAACCGTCATGAAAACTCCATGTCATACCACAACTGAAGTTTTTACGATAGTTTTTTAAACGTCGTAAAATTTTTTCACGACGGTTATAAACCGTCATGAAATCCTCAATTTGTAGTAGTGACATCTTGACTTTATGATGGTACGCATACCGATACATTGAAGACATGACTCTTAATAGCGTAGACCTGTTATTCATAGATATGAAATCCATAGCTCTATTGGTGGAGTCAATGATATTCTCTTATATGTGTTATCTTGTAATTGAAAAACTGGAGCACTCAACCATTTCGATGCATAGGTGTAACCGAATAGTATACTGTCTTTGGATAGTAAGTTTTCTAATGGTGAGATAATGGAACATAAGATAAAAATAATAGGGAAGGTAAGATGGAATTTATTCTTAAGTAGATTATGAATATCCTATAGGGATATCTCATATAGCTAATTTGGAGCTTCGTAATTTTATATGGTTTGAGAGTGTAGCTCTAAGCCTTTAGTGGAGTAGCATTAGAGTTGATAATTATAAAATATGTATCTAGGATATTATATTTCATAATTTTCTAGAACTTGAACTATATTGGTCCATCAAGTCCCCTTTGGTAGCTCATAACAAATCCTATAACGACACGAACTGCTTTTCCAATAAATTAGTGACTCATGCTAAATTATTTGATTGGCTAAAGTTCGATAGGATCAAATAATTCATGTCTGTTTATCGGTTGAATTAATTTTATAAATTAATTCAAGATAAAATTGTTGAATTATTGAGAATATTTATTTTCCTAGAGATTATTTAGATATGACTGTTTTAATCAGATAACTTCTTTATTGGGTTATTTGAATTAAAACTGAGACTCTATCTAAAGAATCTCGCGTGGAAAATAAAAGATTGTTAGGGATCAAATTATCGTAGGTTTGGCAAGCAGATCAATTAGTTTGATCTACTGATAGAGCAAGTTCGACAGGCCGATCTAAATCTAACGATAAATTAATAAGTGTTTTTTTAATGCAATTTTATCAGAAGTTGATCTAGATTCAAATTTTTGAGGCCTTATCTAATAATGACCAACCTTAGGGACGACCTCTATAAATAGAGAGTGAATTTTCTAAGTTATTTGAATCAATTGAAAAGTTAATAGTAAGTACTATAGTTTTAGATACTCTAAAACTCTCTAGGAGCTTTTGTTCACAATCACAAACCTTTGCTCTGACTCTTCTAAATTGGTTAGAAGGAGAGTCACTAGTGAAAGAGCTATATGACTTGTGCCTAAACATATTTCAATCGTGGATAAAGAATAGCAAAGAAGACTAGTTGGTTGAGGCTCTTCTAGAAGGCGTTTCTCTTCACTGATTGTAGGAGCTCTTCAGCATGAAAGGTTGCTAAGATTTATGATTAATTTATGCATATACCATCTCAAACTTATGTTTTAGAAAATACTCTGATTTAAAATTTTTAAAATTCCACTGCATACTCATTTTCCAACATAACCTACAAAGAGAAATGAAGTGAAGCTTCATATGGTAAATATCATATCTCTTAGGTGGCGTAATGACCATAAAATATCTCTACTCCTTCTTCACTCTTCTTTGCAACCTTAAGTGTTGCCTTGTTGAAATCACCGCCAATATCTTCTTAATATTTAGTATGTCTTTCACTTTAATATCCATAGAAAACAACTTCCAATCTAATACATTGTTGAAAGGCAAAATGTAGCCATTTGAGATTAATACTAGCACACAATCAACATAAATAACCTCAGCCACTCATAGGATGGCCACACCATTAGTGCTAGGACATATGCAAAACTTGCTCTTTCTCATCATGTCTTGTTAAGACACTCCTTTGGGAGGTTGTTCATAGGCTTAGATGTTGCTAACCTGTTTTTATTGGTTTTGAAGCAAGTACTAGCTGTGGTCGTGTAGACCTCCTACAAATAAATACAAGAATGGAGTAAGGCAATGGAGAGAGCCCTTTAACCCCCATGGTCTACCTTCAAATTTTCATTACCTCTATCAATGAACGGAAATGTCAGTGTCAATGGAGTTGTTGAGGTTTAAATTTAAAGATAATGTCGATGGAAATGTCGATGTCAGTGGATAGAAAAAACTGATATCTTGAGACAAACTTGAATTTTTCTTAAAACTTTATAAAATGCTAAAATAATCAATATTACTTAATTTGAATGAAGTCAATATCATAAATATGATATATATTTGGTCTAATATGAAAGTTTTTTCTCATAATATAAAAGGAATTCATCATAATCATATATTGACTATAATTTCAATATTATTTTACGTACTCATTGAAAACAATGTATAATAATATAATAGAATAACAATCTCATGGATATATTGTATAAGGAACAACAATAATTCACACTAATTAATAAATAGTTGGAGTATACTATATTGATTATGATTGTTTTGCCTATTTATTCATTTGAAATAGCTAGATCTTATTAGAATTGAAAGTATAGAAAATGGTGCAATATGATTAAGGCCTTGACTAGGTTATCAAAACATAAGTTGTACTTGTTTGTACTTGATTTAATTGGCTAACTATAAGCTTAAATCTCTTATTAAGTATTCTTTCCACATGTCAAACCCTAGAAGAAGATGACAAAAACTTCTAGCAACTTCCTCCTTCGACCCACCTCTTTTTGACTAAGTCAAATGCATTAGAAAATTCTATTTTTGTTTCTTATCTTCTTTAGCAACCCCAAATTTGTTCAAGGCTTTCCCCATTTCTTTCTCTCTACTTTTCTTGTGCTCAAGCTCCTAAAAGGCTGATACAAAGCTATAGAAATTCGGATTGCATAAAATAGGCTAAGTTTTCACCATTTTGAGTTTGAAAATCAAGTGTCTTGACCTTCAACAGAACCCTAACTTCAAGCCCTATAAAGTAACATCTATATTTATGTTTCTTATGATGAAATGAAGTCATCTTTAGTTATACATGATTATAGATTTGGAGAAAGCAAGGAAGGGATAGGTTTGAAGCAAAATTAAGCTAGTTGAGTTAGTTTATTTGCAAAACTGAAAATTTTGTAGATACTAATTCTTTCATTTATTTCTATTGATTCTATAGTATTTTTTGAATGATTTTGAATGCTTATAAATAGAAGGAAATTAGTTAGAATTCTAACTTTGAATTTCTTGAAAGAAAATACAAAACTAGGTTAAGTAAAATTCAAGTATGTGTTATGTTTGACTCTCATGCATTTGGTCATTTTTCTAAGATTATTTACTTCCTTCAATGATATTTAAAGTTTAGAAATGTTAGTAATTCATTAAAAATCTAATTTCACAAAAAGAAGTAAAATTGTTATGTGTTTGACATAATGTAATTTAATAGCAAGAATGAATTGAAATGCATGTTTGTTGAGATGATTGAATATTTATATTCTATGTTGATGATTGAATATTTATATTCTATGTTTAATTATGTTTTAGTAATACAATATGTTATTTAACCAAAAGTGTGCATTGTGATGTTTCTACACTCAGCCCATTTTGTGTTTGAATTAATGCAAAACTATTTTAATTTGAACCTAGAACCCACATCAATGAGTTTGGTTTATGAAAAACTGAATAGTGTATGATTTTATTATGTTAGGCCTTTAGCACATTTTATCTTCTAAGAGGACTAATCGTTTCAATTAACGCAAATTAGACTTAAGGTAGTAGAAACTACTATTTACTACTTCATAAAAACTATGTAATGTTATTTATATTTTAAGGTATATTTATTGGAATACTGTTATTTGGCATTGATATAAATTATTGAAGAACATTCATGATTCATGAAATGTATATTAGAACATACGATATGATCTAAAAAGGAATTGAGGTTTTAACAAAAATAGGGGTATGGTGCTTAATTGGTGGTCAAATAGGCACAAGATGCGGGTGGGATCGGCGGACCCAATGAAAGGTGGTGAAAACTTTGAGGTTGAAAAACCAAGATAAAAAAACTACAAAGACTGAGATTGAATATGGCAAATACCTGAGGTCTAAAGACCAAGATGGAGGCCCTGTACTAATATTTTTACATTAACCAAATTATGATGAATAGATTTTGATAACCACAATCTATCATTACTGGTTTAGTACCACACTCTAAGGGCATTGAAAAGAAGAAAGAATTGTTGAAAGAAAACTGATAAAAGAAAATGTGTGATTGCATTCATATCTAGTGTTCATATCCATGCATTAGTTTATGCTCACTAAGCCTTTAGCTCATTAAAGTTCTTATGATACAAGTGAGGGTTAAGAGGTGGACCAAGTATCCAAAGCTGCTAGATAAAGATTTATTTATATGCCATGTTTTGGATCAGGATTTAAAGCTTATTTTGGAACTCTTAATAGCTCTGTTATGGTTTTATAAACATTTATGTTACTAACTTTGGATGTGATAGGATACTTCACATCCCATATTTGAATGTTGTATATGTTGTAAATTAAAAATGAATGAAACAATTTCAAAACTCTTTTGCAATTGAAATGAATATCTTAAGTGAACAGTAACATTTGTAATGTAAATGAAAGGTTATACTCTTTATCCTAACTAAGTAAGTTTTGCATAAGCTTATTAGTCAGCTTGAGGGAATTACAGTTTTTGGAACCAACGCCGAGATTTAATCATTTCTGAAGACAAAAGAAGGCATATGAACATATCCTGGCTAAGAAACTTGGTCAACCGTTGGAATTTTTTTGTCATTATGATTTGTTGTTTGGCTTATAGTTGTGTTTATTATTGGCTAGTTAAAGCAATAAGAATGGGCATTACACAAGAAGATATGGCACTAAAAAGGACGACAAGGGGTGATGATCTACAGGGTAATCAAGATTTAACAAATAATTTAACAAATCTAATCCACAACATATTAGAATGCATTGTGAACAGATACAAAAATTGTTGGATATGCAGAGGAACAACCAACGGTGTCAACCACCTCCTACACATCCACCTCAACTAGGTGCTTCGCAACCTATTATTAGAAATTTAGGAAAATAAAGCCTCCTGACTTTGATGGCAATTTTGATGCATTGGTTGCAAAGGAATGGGTGAAATCTTTAGATGCCATTTTTAATTGCTTACGAATTATTGATGTGGAAAAGGTACTTTGTGTGATTTTCTTACTTAAAAAGGGGCCTAGAACCTGGTGGGAAGGATCAAAGCCTAGAGTGAATATGGATGAGTTGACATGGGACAAATTCAAGAGGAGCTTTATGAAACATATTTCACCAAGGATACTAGATCACTAAAAGTAAAAGAGCTTTTGGAGCTGAAACAAGGGAGATGGTGTGTGATTATATTTGAAAATTTGATGAAGGTTGCAAATATGTATCTTCTATTGCTAAAGACAATACTGAGAAGATAGACTGCTTCTTGAGAGGTCTTAATGCTGAAATTAGAAAGGATGTGAGGATGTTTTCTACAATAGAATTTAGAGAATTCGTGCACAAGGCATTGATGGTTGATGAGGATAAGAAAGACATTGAGAAGTTTTGCCAACAAAGGAGCTCAAGATTTAATCCAAAGAATCCTACCTAGTGGAAAAAGGTAGACCAAAAGCCACAACAAAGAAACAATAAGTGACCTAGAGTTGAGCAAGTTGCTAATTTAACTGAGAATCCATTATGTGCTAAGTGTGGGAAGAATCATTTTCGAGAGTGCTATAAAGGTAGTAACCTAGGTTTCAAATGCAAGAAGCCAGGACATTTGACAAAGGATTGTCCCACGATACAAAAGAAAGTTTAAGGAAGGGTGTATGCAATGACAAAAGAACAAGCTAATATAGATGCTTCTATAGTCTCAAGAAATATTTTAATTTTTGGAGTAGCTACAAATGCATTGATAGATTTAAGGTCTATGCATTTATTTGTATCAAGTACATTTGTAAGGAAATCAGGTATTACACTGGATTTGTTGAAAGTGAGATATAGTGTAACATTACCATCTGAGAAAGAAATGGAATTAAATCAAATGTTAAGGACTTGCTTGACTCAAATTGGTAATAGAAACTTATATGTAGATCTCATGGTTTTGAATATGGCTAATTTCAAGGTAATTTTGGGTATGGAATGGTTAACAAAATATCATCCCACAATTGATTGCAACAAGAAGATTATGATCTTTCAGCCACGTGGAGAAGAATAGTTTGTATTTAGAGGTACTATTGGGAGATGTTCTCTGCCAACCATAACTGCAATGAAGGCTCAGAAGATGCTTAGTAAAGGTTATGTTGGCTATTTGGCTAGTGTTATGGATAATTCGATGGAACAAACGTTGAAGCCAGAAGATGTAAATTGGTTTAAGAGTTTCTAGAAAGTATGTAAGATGGTGCAATTTGATTAGTGTCTTGACTAAGTTATAGAAACTTCAGTTGCACTTGTTTGTACTTGATTTAATTTGTTAACCATCAACTCAAATCTAGTTCTCAACACTCCTTCCAATGTCAAACCTTAGAAGAACATGGCAAAAACTCCAAAGCAACTTCCTCCTTCAACCTACCTCTTTTTTACTAAGTTAAATGCATTAGAAAATTATATTTTTGTTACTTATCTTCTTTAGCAGCCCCAAATTTGTCCAAGCATTTCCCCACTTCTTTTTCACTATTTTTCATGTCCTCAAGCTCATAAAAATTGAAACAAAACTATAGAATTTGGATTACATAAAATAGGTGAAGTTTTCGCCATTTTGAGCTTGAAAATCAAGTGTTTGACCTCCAATAAAACCCTAACTTCAAGCCCTACAAGATAACATCTATATTTATGTTTCTTATGATGAAATAAAGTTATTTTTTGTTATATATGATTATAGATTTGGAGAAATTAAGGTAAGACAAATTTGACGCAACACTAAGCTAGTTAAGTTAGTTTAGTAGGTTTTTAGCACATTTGTCCCTCAACTTTTTGTATATTTGCAATGTGGTATTTAATTTTTTTTGGGTGGAAATTGAGTCCATAAACTCAACAAAGTGTGGCAATTATGTCCTAATCACAACTTCCTTCAAAATTAGCACGTGACCTATTTAAAATGCTCATACACTTCATTAAATTCTAGTAAGAGTCAAATTATTCAATTGTATGCCCAAAGGTGCCTAAAATAAGAAAGAATTGTTAAAAGAAAACTAACAAAATAAAATGTCTAATTCCATTCTCATTCAATATTCATGTTTTTGCATTTTTTTTGCTTATTGAACCTTTAGCTCATTATAGTTCTTATGATGCAAGAGAGGATGTATAGGGTTAAGAGGTTGACCGAGTGTCCTAATCTCCTAGACAAAGATTTGTTCATATGCCATATTTTGTATTAGCCTTTAAAGCTTCTTTTGAAACTCTGTTTTTGTCAAACTTAGCAGCTCTGTTATAATTTTGTAAACATATATATTACCAACTTTAGATGTGATAGTATACTCCATATCCCATTTTTGGATGTTGTATATGTTGTAAATAAGAAAAATAAATGAAACAACAGTTTCAAAACTCTTTTGTGCTGAAATGAAGATTTTAAGTAAACCATAGCATTTATAATGTAATAAAAGGTTAATACTCTTTCTCCTAACTAAATAAGCTTTGCATGTGCTTATTAGTTAGCTTGAGGTGTATTACACCAATAGCAAAACTAATATCGAGTCACTTCCAATCACATATGGATAAGTTATGTTTTTTATTTGAATTGGTTCTAATTCATTCTTTGCACATTGCATATGACAGAATTTGTCCTCCTTCCAAATTAGAACACTTAATTTACTTCCATTTGTCTTAAATTTCTCTAAAACTTTGTTAATATATATTTTTTGAGATAACCTCAACAATTCTTAACATTTGTCATGGAATATTTTAATTCCTATCACATAAGTTGTCTTGTTCATGTTTTTCATTTGGTTTCATGTAATAAACTAAGATCAGTAGTGATGTAGTGCATCAAAAGTACAAGTCAACCCACAAGACTAGATTCTACCCAAAGATGCAAATACTAGCAAAATATTATAATATTTGGTGGAAATTTTGGTTTTTTATGGTATCGAAATATCTTTCTACTATTATATTGGTTTCGACAAACTATCAGGAAAATATTACCAAATATTGGTAAATAGTATTTTTTTTAAATGTCAATATCAAAAATTTGTAGTGTTATTTGCACAAAATTTCAATACATATTCACAAAATGTTGACGAAATTCAATAATGTCAAAGATTATAAAACTTAGTGGTTTTTTCAATTAAATAATTTGCTAATGTTTTATGCTTTTAATCAATGAGTATTTGTCTTTAAAATAATTTATCAATATTTTATACATCTGACTAAGATAATTTTTCCATGAGTTTGCAATCAATAAATTTATGATCTAATTATAATAACTCCTTTAGTGAGACTGCTCTTGCTTATTATCCATACAATCAAGACTTTAAAAACTATTATGGTTATGGATTTTAAATTATCCTGGTTCGAGCATACCACCACCATCTCATACAAAGAATTAAGAGAACTCACAATTTTCTATTCATGGAAATTTAGTAAGAACAATACATGTGGCATACTCATAGCTATATTCAGCATTATACAAATAACATGTCATTACACCAATATTATTTGAATCAAGATAGAATCCCAACCATATTTGAGCCTTACAAAACTTCTTTTTGGCATTGACAAATCTAATATGTAAGAAGTTTATTACGTAAATCATGTTTATTTATATTTATTTTTAATGTTTATTGTATCTTAAAATATTAGAGTTATATTTAATATGATGTTTTTGTAATTTTCCTAATTTTTGCTGAAACATCCATGATATCAATGTTTTCTACAAAATTTCTATAAAACTAAAATACCAATATTTCCATTGATACCTATGTTTTCATCCTAGATTCTACTAGGATGCTCTCTGCCACTTTCTAGTTGACTAGGGGTAACCAAACGACCGACTAGATAAACGAGTTTAGTTTTCTACATGGAAATTCCAATTCTTATGTTCTTTTTAATTATTTTAATGAACAAGTTACAACATCTATGACCATATTATGTTAATTGTTCATATTTTATTCATTTAATCATGTACTTATCCACTCGTGATACCATCCGAAAACTATTGTAATGATAGCAATGTTGCCATTGGAATACAGGAAAATAATTGAAAGTAACAAATTCATCAAAATTATAGAAATCCTTGAAAAATCACAAAAACATTACACAAAATCTAAAAAGAAGTCCAATAAATATCTAAGTGCTAAAAACAATATCTACTATTGCAACGCCTTTGACGAATCAAGAAAAAATCTTCCATGTGCATCTTGGGCATGGGCAAAACATTATGAAACTTATTTGAGATCATGAGCATCGTCGAGAAGCTCGTAGAGTATGACGGTGATCGATGTTGTTTGCAAACCACCGTCTTTTGAAGGAAAATCTCATGAATGTTTCCGCAATGTCGACTTTAAATCTATTGCCTCACTGCCATTAGTACATCCTTGTCCTTTTTAAAGAGAGAGTGTGAGTTTTCTTTTTTTCCATTTTTTTGAATTTTTAACTTTGTCGTAGGTTTGACCTTCTTTAAGGCAAAGTGTCTCGTATCTAAGAATCCCCATGCCCAAGATGCACATGGAATGTTGTTTATTAAATTCCTTTTCCAGTGTTGGCACGACAAAAGGAATTTGGTGAAGAGCACATAAGAGACAGAGAAGAGGAAGATCGAGGGTCAATGAGGCACATGGACGAGACAAGGGAAAGAAAAGGAAGAAGGGAAAGAGTGTTAGTGATGTGCCCTAGGCTAATTATATAATGACCATACTTTGACTTCGTTACATTTGCATTTTATTAATAAAGAGGCGTTTTCATTATTGTTTTTTATTCTAATTTCATGAATAGTTAATTTTGCTTAAGGTCATTAAGTATGTGACTTGATAGTAAAATTCTTAGGTGAAAATTGAATTCTATTCTAAATTATCCCTAGTTTGTCATTATTATTGGGATAATAATGAATGAAGACTAGTATGAAGTTTGACTGATGATTATGTTTTACTAATCATGTGTATGAGATACTAAGTCAACTCATAGATATATATTTGAGAAATAATGTATTGGATCGATCTGTCATAAGAAAATTACATGGATAATTGTCATAAGTGATTCTCATCACAATAGTATTATCCTTGTCCTCTGACCTGAAATCACCATTGTTTCCTACATGACAAGTTTTATATTTTGGCACATTCTAATATTATCTTTAACAGGATGATGGAATGGATTGTTGTTGGATATAGAGTGAATCATGTAAGGAATATGAGTGATTAAGAAGGAATTTGTCCCTTATTTATTATGAGAAAGATGTCTATGGGCCCCTCGATAAGTTAGACTGAAGGAAAATATATGGCCATACTAGAATGAATTGATAAGGGTTATCAATATCAATCTACTTAAGATCGAGAAATAATATGATAGAATCGTATAAGGATGACATAAACCATGCCTTATCTTCAATCAAGGTATCTAGTGACAAAAAGACTTTGATACTTATTGTGGATTAGGTTATGTCAGATTATTGACATTTGTATAACTTGGGTAATCATAATGTCTTGCTGGAGACCGCTTATGATTTGTGGGCCAAAAATAGAATTTCAAGCCCACTACCAATGCTATGTGAACCTACAAGGTCGCACACTTAGAATAGACCAAAAATGAATTTTGGGTTTACTGTGTCTAGGTTAAATGAACCTAATAATGTCCAAATTCAATGTACTAGACATGTCTAGCTTTATTGAATTTGATATTATCTAGATTCTATGAATCATATTTGAATTACAATTTACCCTAGTTAAAATCTAACTCTATCTCGAAATCAAAAAATATATATATATATATATATATCTATTTTAGGGTTATGAGAAAAGACGTTCTCTTATTCTAAAAGGCAAAAAAAAAAAAAAACATTAAAACCCTAAAAATTAGAGAGAATCATTTAATGCAAGGGGAGAGTGCTAACGTACCAATTCAGTTTTTAAGAAAGCCTATTCGTGTGGATAGCTGTAGAGGGCATTGCTCTAAGTAACAACGTCTGAATCTGATCTCGAATACGAAAAGCTCGAGTTAGAGTGCCACCGCAGTGAACCCGCTCTCTTCCTTTTAGAAATCTTGCACATTTTGTCATCTTGGTAAAATTCTATGACTTTCTTATTAATCTAATCAAATTGCATGGATACTGCGAGGGTTTTATGGGAATTAATTTTGATTTTTCGCTTCTTATTTGAATCACAAAATCTAACAAAACCCAACAAAGAGAGCTATTAAAAAAAAAGAATTATTTTCTTAAGGGTATTTTAGTCTTTACGTACATCAATTTTTTTTTTTTTTTTAAAGTTGATGACGAAAAATGTGAAAGGTTTCAACCTCGTGGCACAAATGTCGCGTAAAGGAGGCAAAAACCCTAAACTTAAAAGATAGAGAGAGAGGCGTTATTTCGTTCTCTTCCCAATCTAGCCAACACAAAGTTGTAGCATTGGAGACCGCAGCTAAAATCCGCTGCACCAACTAGGGTTCGGAAAAAAAAGCTCGAAACTCAACAATGGCGTACGCTGCGATGAAGCCCACGAAGCCCGGTCTGGAGGAGCCTCAGGAGCAGATCCACAAGATCAGGATCACTCTCTCTTCCAAAAACGTCAAGAATCTCGAAAAAGGTCTGTCTCCTCTCTGCCCTCTGCTTTTTCCTATCAATTTCATTCCCTCTTTACTCTGCGGATTCTGTTCTTTCTTACAATAATTTTCTTGTAGCTATGTTTTTTCTTCACTAGAAATCAACTTTTTTTTATACTGCTATTGATTTCACCGTGAGCATACCGTAGGAGGTACCCAAAAAAAAAAAAACACTAGATTAAAATCCCCTTTGTTTTTGCATCTCCGACGTTTCTGCCAAATCTAATATTGTCTTACAGTAATTTTTCTAAGGAATAAAATATGTGCTTTGCTGTTAGAATTGAATATTGAAGCTGCATTAGAAGATAGTCAACCTTGTAGACCTTTTGAATAAATTTTGTTTGCAGGCCTAAGTCAGAAAATCTTGTTATGTCTTTGGAATACTTCTCCTTTTTGATTTTTTGTTCAGGTGTATTCATTAAGTAGAATCTATTGTTGTGAAAATGGACGAATTAAGAAGTTCTATTAACAAAATGACTTTCCAAAAACTTTTAATTTGCAAAATGACTTTGGAATGATCCTGCGGGACTTCAAAACAACTCCATGTGAAAATAAAAAATAAAAATAAAAAAAAAAGTTTCACCTTGTAGAGCAGTCATTTTAGCAAACTTCCTGAGCACATGATTTGATACTTGTAATATTGTTCGACAGTGTGTACTGATTTGGTTCGCGGTGCCAAAGACAAAAGATTAAGGGTTAAGGGACCTGTGAGAATGCCTACCAAGGTTTTGCACATCACCACCAGGAAGTCTCCTTGTGGTGAAGGTATATTTCTGTTCATTGTGCTCTTTCTTTTCGTTATTATTATTATTATTATTATTATTTTGACATAAAGATGTATAAACCTAACTTCATTCTAGTCATGTACCACCTCTCTTTTTTTTCATTAAATATTAGATATGGAAGTAAGTTGTGATATGAGACACCTAGTAGGTTGTTAGACACACAAGCTACACCACAATATGCCTCCCTTTTGTTATTCAACTTTGAAAGTTATTGTGCATTCCTTTTTGGCTTGCAGGTACCAACACATGGGACAGATTTGAGCTTCGCGTCCACAAGCGAGTCATCGACCTCTTCAGCTCCCCAGATGTGGTTAAGCAGATCACTTCCATTACAATTGAGCCTGGTGTGGAGGTGGAAGTTACTATCGCAGATTCTTAATTGTGTTCCATTTTTACGCCTTACTCAACCTTTTGTTTAGCGGATAAGAAAATTCCCCTTTATGTTTTGCTGTTGGTATAGTTTTAGCTGAGGACTGCAGGTTTTCACTTTGGAGTTGAACCATTTTGTGGGGAGGAATTTTTGTTTGTTTGCCAGCTGTTTTAACTTCAAATTTTTGGATGCTTTAATTAAATACAACATGTTGATTGTTGAAATAGGCTCCATTCTAAAACATGTTCGTAAATTTTTTATGTTAGCTTCTGAAAGCCCCGTTCTTTGACTTGATAATCCTGTATCCTGGAATGCTTGTATATCTTCCGTCTTTATTTGCTTTGCATAGTTGCTCCTCTATGGTTGAACTCCGGTTCCTTTGTCTTCATGTGAAACCTTCCCCTCTTCCATCTCATCTGAGCTCGAGCCCTCGAAGCCTTACTGTGCCTGTATTTTTTTGAAATTTTCCTGTCTATATTTTGAAAATGTTGCACTTATTTGCTTATTCGCTACACTACGTTTTTCAACTAGTATTGAAATCCTCACGATCTGCAACAAGTGATGGTTCTAGGTACCAAGAGTGAAAAAACATAACACGAAATTTTACATTTCAGCAGCAGAACAACATTAGAGGTGTTTTTCTTTTGTTTTTTTTTTTTTTTTTTTTCGTATATTAAACAAGGCCATATGGGGAGGGGATGATTACAAGGGTTTTTCGCATTGTCCCCTTAAATTTTATGTTATTTTCCTTTGAGTTTGTAATTTTGGAAACCAATCCCCAATTGTCGGAATGTTGCAATTCATCACAAAAAATAATTTATGTCTAACAAACACTTCAAAGTTACCTGTCTATTTAGTAGACAACATCACATATAGAAAATGTTATGGCATACGTACAATTTGTGTCTAATAAACACTTCAAAGTTATCTATCTATTTTAACAATCTTTCTTTAGTACCTGGACAATATTGACCTCTTCATGGTTTATTTTATAGTTTAACATGGATTTTTAGAAAACGTTGTAGTTAACTGTGTAATATCCTATCAACCAGCTTGTACTTGTCATGTTATTTTTGTACGCCTAGCTTTTTTTACCCTTTTAGCTGCCAGAATATATCTTAGAACTCTGTTTTTCTTTCTTCCGTTTTTTTTCCCTCCTTTCATGTAACAATTTCACTTCAATAACTTTTAGCTAAGAAATAGCTCTTTGCTTGAAACCGCGCCTGCACATTGTATGGTTATTATGAGAAAAGAAAAAGTAGCTGTCCATGTTATCAGCATGAAGACAAAAAGCTCCAAGCACAAATCATCCAAATTGGCCGCTTTGGTGTCAATTGTCAACAATGTGGGTTATTCATTGAAGAAGTCACACGTATTTTGGACTGTTATTATGTAATAAGAAGGCCAAAACAGATTAAAGGAATAGGACTTCTCATTTTTGGTAACCATTGCCATAAGTACTGAGTGTTTGGGAACACAAATAGAACTATGAATTAAAATCAAAATATTGTAACATGTGAAAAATTTAAATTATAATATACTTTTGCTTTATGCGGTAACATATAAGAACTTTATACTATAATAGTTAAAACTAACAAGTTGGAGCGGCTTTACCAGACACACTTATATCATGCTTCCAAGGGCTTAAAAAAGAGTGACTTTGGGTTTATTTAGGGCCTGTTTAGAATAATTTGTGCATTTTCTTTTAAGTAATAGAAGAAGAAAAGTATAACCTATATCTTTTTAATTAGTATTTAGATAGTGCATAAAAAAGTGATTTTTGATTTCAAAAGAGTTTTTGAACATTTGGCTAAATAAGCCAAATGTTCTTGTTATAAAAAATAACATAATATAAGGATATAGATGGAATCTGTAATTTATTTATTTATAAATATAAGGTTAAAAAAGTAAACAAAAAGCTTTTTACAAGCACCAAAGAGATGGCTTTTTTCCAAAAGTGCTTGTAAAAGCTAGCTTGTCCATCCAAATAAGCTCAAAAGTAGCTTTTGGGTTGAATAAGTTAAATGCAGCTTATTTTAAGACATTCCCAATAGGGTCTTAATTTTAAAAGTTACTTTTTGATATGTTTGGATAGACTTTGAAAAAATGCCTTTGGTTTTATGAGCATTTTTTGAAAATGCCAATTATTTGGTGCTTATGGAAAAAGTATTTATAAAAAGCTTTTCTATTTACAATATTGACCTTATACATATTAACAAAATAAGAATTTTATCTGTATCTTTGAAGCACTTTACTTTTTATATCAATAAGAATTTTTAGCTTAACCAAAAAGGTTTTAAAAGCTCTTCTGAAATCAAAACACTTTTCTATACATTATCCAAACACTAACTAAAAAGTCATAGCTTATGCTTTTCTTTTTCTACTACTTTAAAATAACAGCACAAATTATTTCAAACAAACTAAACGGTGCACAGATATGGTTGTTAATATATTACCTATGGTATCATATTTTATAGGAGATGATGACAAAGACCTTATTAGTGTTTAATTGAAATGCAAGAATATAGCACGTGTTTTTAACAACGCTAAAATTTCCGTTGTGTATTTTCAATCAAACAAAATTCATCCTTGAGTCTTTAACCACACAAAGTTCACCATAGATTTCATATTTAACCAAAATTAAGTACGCAGAAAAACACAATTTTCCTTGAGAAAGAAATGTTAGTTCTGTGAGGGGAAAGCCCAAAGGTACTAACTTTAATCTTTAATTTTTCCGGTAATTTGGAGTATTCAGTTTATGTATATGTGTGTATTGGAAAGTTTTGTTTTATTTATTCCTAATACTAGAAAAAGTGGCCGACTTGAATTAAACACAATTTCTTTAAAAGGGGCTGAAAAGTCTATGAAAATGTTAAATTTTTACCAAACCTGGTATTAAAGGCGGATTTTGTATGGTTAAAAAATACGAGGATTTTTGTTATAATAGAAAACATAGGGTATATTCTCACATTTAGATTAAACCCAGAAGAGGTTTCTTGATATCCTTTTCTTTAAGGCTTCAAGCATAGCATTTCTGAATACTTGCAAACAATTAATGAGCAGCCTTACAACATAATTATACAGCACACATTCTCCAAGTCTCTGAACCCGTGCCCAAAAAAAATATTTTGTGCTCAATTGAAGAATTTAATTTTAAGGGGCACCAACTAAATGAGCTGGCAAGCAATCTTATAGTTTTTGATCCACAGTTAAATCTCTGAAACAAATAGTTTTCATTCTATTCATATGTATGAGTGTGTAATGTTGTCACCTGAGTCAATTCGGTGGTCAAGTGGTATATCGACAGACCTTGTCTAGGATTTTTATCATCTTTACAATATAATACTAATATCCATGAATAAGCCTGTGTCACATATAGGCCTAAACATGTAAACGAATATAAAGAAGACAGAACCTATTTTAGGCTCGCCCAACTTTCTCCAGTCATAGGCCCCTAAGAAAAAAAACAACAACAATAATAATAACCATAGCAGAAGCATACTTGCCTCACATAAACAATGCTTAAATATCTTGCAAAATCAAACTATGTAGGTCTGTGTTGAAGTCTTCCGACCACGCTTTCTTCTCGGATTAGCACTGAGCATGCAAGAGAATGCATTGACCAGTTCAGAATCCTCCTCGGTTATCAACATCCTAGCCTTATTAGGATCAGCAAGCAGGAGCTTCGCAACAAGGTACCCTGCAATGGACCAAGTTTGGTACAGACGTGCTTGTTTTCCAATGAACCACGCTCTCTTGGTGTCATAATATTCAGGCCATTTGTCTCGTGAGATCCGTTTTCCAGCGACGTCTATAGCTTTCACAGCAATCTCTGGTCTATTCATCTTTATGCATGCAACTGTCAGCTGCAAAAGGCGTCTTGAATGTGTCAAACACATAGCATAGCAATTTCTATGTAAATTTTCCAATCCACAATCAATGAAAAACAGGTTTATCATGCAAGAGCTTTTGATGAAATGAGTAGTAGATAATGTTAAAATAACTAACCTGCCACAGCAGGGTCAGCCAAGAACCAGCATTGTGATAGGACCAAGGCCTGCGTCAGAAACCAAAAAAACTGTGAAACTAAGAGAAGAAACAAAGTGAAGATGAGATGCAGTTGCACGAATTTAGAACATTACGTGTTCTTGGGATTGCTGCCTGTTATGATCTGCCACTCCATGCCTTCTAGAGCAGGATAACAAATCTTTAAAGGCATGTCAGCGACTAAATCAGCCCATTTGGCCTCTATAAGATCCAAAATGACATGCGACTGATTCATGTTAGCAAGGCTGCTTATTATGGACCACAGGTTTCCCAAAGAAAAGAATCGGAAATCCATATGAGCTGGTTGCAAGTTTCCAATCAAGTAACCCCCTTTGTTGGGCATCCACTCTACCAACCAAGGAGAAATCTGATCTGGGTAAATGTTGAACTTATTGACTGCATCATATGAGTACTCTTCAGTTTTGTAACGATAGATCTCATTCAGTTTTTTCATGTCAATCCAATAATACTCTCTGATGTGGAATGACGATTGTTTAGTGCTCGGATAAGATCAGCTGATCCATCCTCTGGAGCAAGCATCTCACGTGCACAAAGTAATGCTGAATAAAAGAGCGCCTGAAAGAACCAAATACAAAATAAAACTTGATTCTCGTAACTTACTTGGAAACAGGGAATAAAAACAGAAAAGAGCACATATTATAAATGTTTACATAACCAGTCAATCAAAAGCTTTTTTTTTTTTTGTTTCTTTTTTTTTTTTCTTTTGCAAAACATAAAATTACACCTGAAAAACTCAGTACATGAACCAACAAATTCAAATTTGCTGGTTAAAAAAGTTGCCTCTTCTAAGAGGACAGGATGTCTGCCTAGAAGAACAAGAAAGAGAAAACATAGCTAAGACAAACTAAGGACAGGCTGACTGCTGAGTGCAATATGTGCAAACTTGTTTTTCCCACTTACTTCGCAATATCCACAAACTTTTTTAGATTTTCTCTTCTCCATCTTCATCATATTTCCAGATTCAACTCCACAATGACCCCTCTATAGACTCTCTTATTGCCACTAAAATATATGTTCCCATGTAGAATCCCTAAACTGGTTTCAGATAATTTCCAAACTACCCATATTTACTTACAACTCTCTTCCCAAAAATAATTACACAGCACTTTCGAGTTACAACAAAGAGAAAAGGTGAAAAGAAAAACATTTGACTAACAATTTCCTGGTCACATTTCCTTCATGCAATTGCCATGTTGTCAACGATAACTTTGGAAGAAATAACAAGGAACCAGATTGTTGAATGATAATTTTTTAAAAAATATTTACCTGGATTTCCAGAGGGTGTCCATGAATACCCATACGGCGATCTATCATGCAAGAACCATCCGTCACTAGCAATGTAGGGAACATATCAAAACCATCAGCAAGACAGAGCTTTAGTATCATCTTAATGCCTGTTTGTACATCAACTCTCTCTTGAATGGAAAGATCACCTGAGCATTTTCCATAAGCGCGTAACAAAATAATCCACCACAATCCTGAAATTCATAACAAGCATATAGAAATTTGAAAATATCTACTAATGCAAACATATATTTTCTGTTCAAAACGCTTGATCTGGTAAGTTGTTTACCAGAATCACCTGGTGCAACACGGCCAATTGCTGCCTCCCCAAAGTCCGGATCCAGTACTTCTTCTGTTGCTGACTCATCACCATCCAAGGGAATAGTGCGAACCTTGAAGCTCGCATGCATCAATCCTTGACCAGGACTATAGCAGTCCATTGTTTTCTCCCAGCTCTGCAACATGAAAGAAATGCACACTGAGTGATACAACAAACTCAGAAAATAATGATAAACATCCATGAAAATAATTTTTAAGTCAAAAAATGTGAAGATTTAACTTGACATGCCATAATGAACCGCATTTGTATCATATTGTATGGCATCATTCGTTAGGCAGCAGCTCTCGGTTATTATATGTGTATTTATGGTGTAATAATCATTACTACAAAATGTTAGGATTTAACTTCGCAAGCCATAATGAACCACATTTGTAACATATTGTATGGCATCAATTGTTAGGCAGCAGCAATGCATTGTCTCAGTTATTGTATGCGCATTTATGGTGAAATAATTATTACTGTAACAATATGGGCGTCCAGCAAAAGTGTATGTATAGTATAATGATCCTCCAGAGCTCTAGCAAAGAATGTTGTTAAAAGGACGTATCTTATGGATACCATCGTGAAAATTGATATAAACACACGCACTAGAACTACATTTGGACATGGATGTGCTAGAGCAGCATTATGGACACCGAGAAAGTGATAATTTTGAATGATGTGCAGCTAGACAAAGAGTATGTCCATTAAATCAAATAAAAATATAGACGAAAGGTGCCCAAGTATTTAGATTAGATTATCCGGAATAGCTTGTAAATAATTATTTTCTCAAATTAATAAACTTTGATGATGTTTTTTTTTTTTTTTTTTTTTTTAAAAAAGGTTCCCAAGTATTTAGAATTAATAAAAAAAAAAAAAAAAGAATGCAATATGTTGTCATATTTCAAATTGGGAAAGCAAATGAGCAGAGGAATTGAACAATACACGGAACGATTCTGCATGTTGTTAACAAAAAAGAATTGTAAACTGGATAAAATCTCGGATTAAGGCGTTACCTGCAATTGAAGCGTATGAAGGATGAAGTTCCGAACAATATCATACTCCCCCTTCAATAAGAAAGCTATACCAGAAGGTATGAAGTCACGGATGAAGACCTGATCATAATTCAAAACATTGGAGCTGGTCGGGTCATTTGCGGCAATGGTTCCAATAGGACTGCCACAGTAGTAAACTACAGAATCCCGTAGTAAATCCCATGCTTCATCCTCAATGAAATCGACACTAATCTCACGAAACTCGTCTCTGACTACTGCGCCATTAGTAACATTAGATGTCAAACCCTCTTTTTCGTGTTTCGATTGCCAAACATCTTCGAACTCCAGAACATTTGGTCCATTTACCACACCATTGATTGTATTTAAATTCTTCGCACTCTCTACGAACCATGTTCTTTTGACATTGTCTGTGGTTATCCCACCAATTCTTTCGGACTGTTGGCACTTTCAACTCTGGAGCCATGGACGACAAGTTGTTATATTTCCAAATGAAATGCTCCTAAGTTGCATACATTTTGAGACCCTTTTGTCTATACATTTGATGTAGTACTTAGAAGCGGGTGTTGAATCAGATTTTAATTTTCCAAAACACGAGTCAGTAAAAAAAGGGCGAGGTACAGTACTGGAAAAAACTTGCAGAACTGCTTCGGAAGAACCCATTAGGCTCAGAAGAATGATTTGTACCAAATTTACAAATCGTTCACTATACGCGGAATCAAAGCAGTTTTAGAGACCTGTATAATACACCTTAAATCAGAAAAATATCCCAATAGTAACTCAAAGCACACATCATCAGAAAAAAGAATTTTGGAAAGAGATCTCTCAATAACGTAGTTGCATCATAATTCTTAAAAAGCATTATTCAGCTAAGGATATCTGAATATGCAAATAAGCATACCACAATTTTCCTAAAAAAAAGAATAACATATAATTAATAATTTTAAATACAAATGTAAACGATTAAAGCCCACTAAGATCGCAACTCACAATAACAACGTACATTTTTCATTCTTTTTATATTGGAGTTAATAATGTACAATTTCAAAAAAGAATAAACACAGATATACAATATGAGTAAAACCCAGAAGCCAAAGTTTAAGATTTTGCCAAAGACTTGAAACAAGGAATTTTTTTTTTTCTTTACCAACATTACAAACAAGGAAAGAAGAGCAATTTACGAATTTATGCATGTTCGTACCCGACAAAGAAATAACAAAGCACCCTTATATAACGAAATGAACATTTTTACATTAGCAGAAAAACCCAAAGAAGAGACAAAATTGCAGATAGATTAATTAAACTAAGACCAAAAACAAAAGAAAAATATCTTTTAAAAATCCCAAAAAGAAAAGAAAAAAAGTTGCTTACGAAAATGAGAAACGCAAAGCAATTTTAAGAGTGGGCAGAAGAGAAAATGGAGGAAAATCTAAGAAGGAAGCTAAAGAAGAAGAAGAAGAAGAAGAAGAAGAAGAAGAAGCAAGAGGGAAATAATTTCTGAGACGAAACTGACAGAAGGAAATTTGGACGTCAGATCAACAGACGTACAGGTTAATAAAACACAGATATATGAACATTCCACGTCCGTCACTTTTCTTTTTTCTCATTTTCACCACTCATGTGGTTGATTTTTTCCCCCTCTTTTTCCCCCTCTATTTTTTGAGGCTCCAGTTTTTCGCTTTCTTTTTCTTTTTTGTCTTTTAAAATTCTTGGGATAAAAATACATTGTAATAATAAGGCTATTTAATATTATTTTTAAAATAGATAAAAATATTTTTATTTTAAAAAATAAAAATTTTTTAAAAATTATGTAGAGAGTTTTTAAAATTTTGGTTGCGTAAAATTTTAAAAACAAAAACAAACGGGGCCAATATAATTATGCATTAAAGTTTTAAATATTTTTGGATGTATCTTTCAATTTTAGAAACAATAAAATGTATCTTTTCAAATCTAAAATATTTGTTTTGATCTTATGTTTTATAGATTTTTTGACTAAAATAACATCGAGACAAGTTAAAAATATACAGAAAAATTGTTTCTAAAATATATTTTTTCTTCTTAAGAAATTTTTAAATTTATATATATTTTAACATTTAAAAAATCATAAAACTTAAGTTTTTTTTTTTAATTTGATTTTTGTTTTAGCATTTTTTATATGTTTAGATCTCTTAAATATTTTTCATAACTATTCAAGGGTATTTATGTTATTTTATCTAATTTTTTCTATTCATAAGAATAAAAATGAAATAATTTTTTTAAATCCAAATAATTTCTTCATAGTCTCTGAAAACAAAATGAGAGATTGATATATAATTAAAACAATGAGGTATAATTATATAATAACCCATAAAAATATTGTGCATGGCGGATAAAATTATGAATCTAAAATAATTTTAGTAGTAAAAAAAGGAAGGAGTGCAAATAGCATTTTTAGGAAACTTTTTTAAAAGGACTAATCATACAAATCTACCCTTAACTATAGTCCTTATAATAGTATGCACTTCGAAGTTCAAAAAAATAATGTGTGTTTTCTCTATTTATGAAATGTTAACAAAAAAACGCTTGTTATTAGAATTTTTAATAAAATTTGCCTTGGTACATAAAATAAGTGTACCTTAGGGCAATGAAGTTGAATGATGTTACTAAGGACACAATTAGGCTCCATTTGTTTCCTTTTTCTCTAAGGGACAATGCTAGAGGATGGTTGCAATCTTTGCAGCCTAGAAGCATTACCACATGGGAGGAGATGACCTAGAAATTTGTTTTAAAATTCTTTCCACCTACTAAGACATCCTAACTAAGGACCATAATTGGAACCTTCAAACAACAAGATTTTGAGCCACTTTATGAGGCTTGGGAGAATTTTAAAGACCCATTTCAAAGATGCCCTCAATATGGATATCAAGATTGGTTTCAAGTTTAGTTGTTTTGCAGTGGATTAAATGGTAATACTAGGACCATTGTTGACAATGCTGCAGGAGGTACTCTTATGTTAAAGACTGCCAATCAAGGCCATAATCTTTTGGAGGGCCTAACCTTTAACAATTATCAATAGCCCAACGTACGCCCTATAATCAAGAAAGCCGCCCGACTTCAAGAGGTGGACCCAATAACGGCTTGCATAGCACAAGTTTTAGTTTTATCTATCTAGCTAGTAGCTATGTCATGCCCATGTGCTGAAACAATTCTAGAACAAGTGCAATTTATGAACAATAGGAACTTTAACTATCAAGATAATTCTTTGCCATCTTACTATCATCCGAGGCTTCACAGCCATGAGAATTTGTCTTATGGTAATAATCAAAATGTGTTGCAACCTCCTCTCGATTTTGAAAGTCAATCAAGTGAGAAAAAGCATTTTTGGAGGATCTTTTAAGTACCTTTATTGTGGGACAAGGGTGCAATTTAACAAGGATGAAGTGTAGTTGGATAATATTGATATCCAGGCAACAACGAAGTCCCTCGAAGTGCAAATTGGCAAATTGGCTATCGCCGTAAATTCTCAACAATGGAGGCACCAAGCGACATAGAAGTTAAGTTAAAAGAGTAGTGCAATGCCATCACACTAAGAAGTGGGAAAGAAATTGACATTCCAAGGCCAAAAGCTCTCAAAGCACCATCATCTTTAACCAAACCATCCCAAAATTAAAAAGAGAAAGAAAGAGTAAAAGAAAAAAGGATTGAAGCTCTGTCAACAATGGAGGCTAAAAAGCCTTTCACTTTTACTACACCACTTCCATATCCTCAATGGTTCTAGAAAAAGAAGCTAGATAAACAATTTGCTAAGTTTCTTAATGTCTTTAAGAAGTTGCATATTAACATTCCTTTTGTAGAAGCTTTTTGTACAAATTCTTAGCTATGCCAAGCTCATAAAGTGGGTGCTCTCCAACAAGATGAAATTAAAGGAAAGGTGAATAAGACGGTTGCACTTGCTAAGGAGTGTAGTACTATCTTGCATAGCAATCTTTTGTCCAAGTTAAAAGATCTAGTGAGTTTTCACATACCCTACACTATTGGTTGGGCATGTTTAACATCGCAGTTGGATAATCTTGAAACTTACATGGGTAATACGGGTGCAATAATGTAGACTCTTGAAGTGTAAGTCGGACAATTGGCTACCTTAATAAATTCTCAAAAACGGTAATTTCCAAGTGACATAAAAGTAAGCCTAAAGGAGCAGTGCAATGCCATCACACTAAGGAGCGGGAAGGAAATTAACATTCTAAGGCCAAAAGTTCTCAAAACACCTTCATCCTTAACAAAGCCATCCTAAAATCAACATGAGAAAGAGCGAGTAAAAGAATGTGAGATTAAAGCTAAGATAACACTGAAGGCTAAAAAGCCTTTCACTTTTTCCTTCTTAGACAACATTAAAGCTGAGATAATACTGGAGGCTAAAAAGCTTTTCACTTTTTCCTTCTTAGACAATCCTTTGATTCTTATTACACTAGTTCCAATCCTCAATGATTCTATAAGAAGCTAGATGAACACTTCGCTAAGTTTCTTGATGTGTTTAAGAAGTTATATGTTAACATTTCTTTTGCAAAAACTTTAGCACAAATTCCTAGCTATGCCAAGTTTAAGAAGTAGGTGCTCTCCAACAAGACGAAATTGAAAGAGTATAGGACGGTTGCACTTATGACGAGTGTAGTGCTATCATGCACAAGAAGTTTCTGCCCAAGTTAAAAGATCCAAGGAGTTTTCATATACCTTGCACTATTGCTTCTTATAATTGTGAAAAAGCTTCATGTGACTTAGGTGCAAGTGTGTATTTAATGCCACATTTTGTATTTCAAAAGTTGGGATTAGGGGAAGTTAAGCCCACTGTCATGTCTCTACAACTTGTCGATCATTCCATCCTGTATGTAAAAGGTATGTTGTAAGTTGTGCTTGTCAAGGTTTGTAATTTGATTCTTCTAGCAAATTTCTTAGTATTGGACATAGAGGGGGATCATGAGATTCCTTTGATTCTTGGCTGACTATTCATAACCAACGGTAATGTCATCATTAATGTGCTGAAGGGGGAGCTACGCTTGGGTGTGGAATATGAGAAGGTGACTTTTAGAGTTTTTAAGACACCCAATGATGCACAAGAGCCCACTGCATGCCATCAAAGTGAAAAAGTGGATCAAGACGCACCTAAGGAAAAGGTGATAGCTATCATTCCCTTAAAAGAATCAAAAAAAGGGAAGAAGGCTAAGTTCAAAGACTTGGAGATCGAGTCATCAAGACCGCCATCAACTTGATTCCACTGTACTAATGTGAGTGGAATACAAGGAGATAAAATTCATGAAGACTATTAGGAGAAAGATAACAACAAGTGCAAACTTGCAATGGGATGGTCTATTGATAACAGAATGGGCAAATATTGAAGGGAGGAGAAGTTAGGCTAATAACTATAAACCAAGTGCTTATTGGGAGGCAACCCACGCATTCTAAACTCTATCTCTTATTTCTTTAGTTATTTTATTTTGGCTTTTGTTTTTGTTTATTTAGGTTGTTTGATTTTAGACCCTTAAACATGATGTCTTCTTTTGCTTTCTTAGGTTTCTCATCTGATGAAAAAGTACCCTAAAAATAATTCCAACCAAAAGAAGTTGTGAAGAATAAAGGAAGAGGAGGAGTAGTTCAACACGTTCACTTGTCAGGGAAGGTTTATTTGCATTCTCTTTTCTTTGTTTCTTTACATTGAGGTCAACGTTGATTTTAAGTTGGGGAGGGGAGATAAAATTTTGTTTTGTGTTTGTTTGTGTTTCTGTTTAGTGTTTTTGAGTAATGTTTAATTTTAAAGAGTGAAAGCCAATGAAAAGATGTGCTTTATTTGATAATAAATCTTGGCAAATGATAATCATTGTTTTTTGTCTGCGTGCTTGATTCTTGTGTTGGTTTCTATTTTTCTTATGATTCTTTACCTTTTTGAGCACGTAGCCAGATTCATTTAGTTATGTTTCTATGCTTAGAGAAAGTTTATGTGAATTGAGTGTCTTTCTATGATCTTATTGAATTGTGGAACTTGTTTGATTATCGCTTGAGGTGAAATCCTAAATCCATCACTCAGGACATGAGTAGGCCGTTTTTGGACTGTTTGAGTCTTTCGAGCCTATCTTTATATATATTTTATCTCTAGTCATATTATTTAGCTTGATTAAGCCTTTTTCTTTGTTACCCATAATTTTTACTTTTATTTTAACTTTTAAATGATTTTCAACTTCTAACTTTTCACCTTATAAGCATGTTGGTTATTTTAGGACACATTTTGAGCTATGTTTGCATATAGGAGGACGGGTAGTGTTGCGAAGTCATTTTGTTCATTTTCACAAAAGAAGAAAAAAAAAGGGAAGAAAACAAAAATAAAAAATAAAATCAACAGAAGAGTGCTACATCCATTATTCATGCTCATATTCATAAATACAAAACAAACAAATTTAGGGGTATAGTTCCTGTAAAAAAAAAAAAGAAAAGAAAGAAAAAAAATTCGAAATAAAAGTGGATGACAAGTGAAAGTTTATTTTTGAGGGGTGTACTTAGAGTGTAAATGGAACTCAATACAAGGTCCAAGAGTAATTGGCATTTTTAGGGTGTTTCAAGCTACATTTTAATCCTATATTTCACCTTAGCCACACACTACAAGCTTGATAAAGTCTTATTAATCTTTGCTAATGTATTAATCTACATTAGTGGAGAGTGACATGGACAACAATCCTATGGAATTCACAAATTTCTTTAGTTAAGAGATCTATTCTAATTCATTTGTTTGTATAAACTGATCTGAGTGAGAATGGTTAAGTAGAAATTGGCTACCCACACACACATGAGGAATCTTAGATGAGATAAGACTAGCACTTAGATTGAAATTCTAGTCATTTTCAATGATTCGAGTTTTTCTTGAGTTACTCGATTTGTGTAATCTTTGAGGATGGTTGTTTAACTTAAAACTGAATCATTACTTCTTTTTAGGTATTTGTTTGAGGACTAACAAAATAGTAAGTTTGGGGTGTGATTGTTGGAAAATGATACACAGTGGAATTTTAAAATTTTTAAATCAACTGGTCTTCTTTGTTATTCTCTATCAACGATCAGAGTGCAAGTGGTCACACGTTGTACAGTCTTCCTCTGGTGACTCTCTTTTCAACCACTTGAGAAAACCAAAAGATAAGATTTTAAATATTCAACAATAGCTCTTTAAGAGTTTTAGAGTTTCTCTCACTAGAGTACTCACTCAATGCTTCTTAAATGATCTAAATAACAATGAAAAATAGCTCCCATTTTATAGTGGTTAGATATGTGGTTAAACCTTATCAAATTCAGCTTCAAAATTTGAGTTAGGATCAATTTCTAATTGAAAAATACGTGAATGCATTTTCTATTACCAACCATAGTCGATTGCTATACAAAGGCACGATCGACCACACCTGGGAGTTCAAATTGAATTCGAACTTCTCAAGCTAATCTAATTGACCCATTCTTAACCAATTGAATAAATCCTATCTTATTTGATCTGGGTATCCTTTATAGTGCCTCAAATTTAATTCAAATAACCTAATAGTAAAGTTATCGAATTAAAATAGTCATACATAGATAACCCATACAAATAAAATATTATCCAAATAATTCAACATGTTTATGTTGAATTAATTCATAAAATTAATATAACCAATAAACCAACATAAATTATTAAATCCAATATATCGAATTTTAGCCAATCTAATAAATAACATAGATTATTAATCTATAGAAAAAACATGGCATATCATTACAGGAAATATTATGAGCTAGCAAAGGGGACTTGGTGGACATATATAAATCAAGCTTCTATAGTTATAAAAAAACATATCCCCAACACATATATTCTATAATTATCAACTCTAAAGCTATACGACTAAAAGCTTTGAGCTACACTCTTTAACTATATAAAATTACAAAACTCTAATAAGTTTATTATCCATGACATATCATAATGTGTAACATCCCCATAAAATATTCATAATTGGCTTAAAGATAAATTTCGTTTTACCTTCTCAATTATGTTTAGCTTATGTCCTATTATCTCACCATTGAAAAACTTACTATTGATAACCAATAACAAATAGTATACCGTTTGGTTTCCAAATGGTTGAATGCTCTAGTTTCCAATTATAGGATAATATCTATAAGAGATTATCATTAACTCAGTAAAAGAGCTATGGATTTCATATTTATGAATAGAAAGTCTACGTCAATCAAGAATCATGTCTCCAACATACCAAAATACATACCATCATCTAATTCAAGATGTCACCCTTTGGTATATCGAAAGACACAAGTTAAGAATACGGGCCCATTAATTCATTTCAAGATTAAGATATGATACATATGATTATTTAAAGTGAATTGATTTAAAGAAACAAAATTATTAATGAAATCATTTCATCTTTAGTTTTGATCTAATATATTGTCACCTATGACAATATACCAATGTTTTTACTCATGGAGTCCAACTACGATACCAAGATAAGCCATCTCTCATTAGGGGTGTAAAAAACATAACAATCTTAACATAAATAAAGAGCCCAACTTTATTTCCTTGATTGCGGACCTTACCATTTAGACTATCACATTTAAGATTGATGTCTTCCACATAATCTGTTCATCATATACATGATCTTAAAAGTCTTAAAAGTTTAGACTAAAAATCTCAAACTTTTGTTTGCATATCATATATTCAATATAAATGAATATAAAGAGGACAATATTTGATATATGAAAATAAATAATACTCTTTATTGATTAAATATCTTTTAAAACTATTGTATCATTTAATCCTTAGGGCACTTAGTTTAACAATCTCCTACTTGCCCTAAGTAAGTAAAAGTGACATGTTACGCATCCCATACCCTCTATGTGTTTCTTAAAAGCCCTCTTGATAGTATCTTCATGAAAAGATCTACTATATTGTCCTCAGATGCAATCTTGCATACTATAATATGTCCACTCTATAAAGTCCTATTTCACATGATACTTTTGGTGTATATGTTTACTCTTTTTGTGAAATCTTGATTTCTTAGCATTAACTATCATTGTAGTGTTATCACAGAATAGCTTTGTCAGCTTACCCATGTTAGGAACTACCTCAAGATCTCCAAGGAACTTGCAGGGCCATACAACTTCGTTTAAAGCTTTAGTAGTTGCCACATACTCAGCTTTCATCATCGAATCTAAAGTGCAATCTTGCTTTAACACTTCTCCAAATGATAAGGGCTCCTCCCAAAGTAGAAATAGATCTTGAAGTTGATCTCCTTGAATCCAAACATGATTGAAAATTTGAATCAAGTATCCAAGAGGTTTATATCCTCACTAGAATACACTAGTATATAACCTCTAGTTCTTCTAAGGTACTTGAAAGTATGCTTGACTGTAACCCAATGGTTTAGTCCTAGATTCGACTGAAATTGACTCATTATCCTTACTGCATAACATATGTCAAGTCGTATGCAAAGTATGGCATTTATGAGACCACATACTGTCGAAGCATTAGGCACCATCTTCAGGTATTCTCTTGCCTCATCGGACTTTGGACTGTCTCTTTTGAAAAGAGTATTCCTAGACCCAAATGGTTACCAACTTTGCTTGGAATTATACATTGCATACTTCTTGAGAATCTTATCTATGTAGATAGCTTAGGATAAAGTTATCATTTTATTCTTCCTATCTTGAAAGATTTGGATACATAGAACATAATTAGTTTTACTCAAGTCCTTCATGTCAAACTGCTAGTTAACCATAATTTGATCGACAACAGTGCCCCAAAATTGTTGCCAACAAGTATAATGTCAACTACATAGAGCAGTAGAAAAACCACCTTTCCATCTTAATGTGTTTGTAAACACATGGTTTGTCCATGTTTTGTTCAAACCCATGTCTTAATCACTTGATCAAATCTTGTGTTTCAAGTATGGGAAGCTTGTTGAAATCCATAAATAGACTTTTGTAGCTTATAGACATTATTCTCTTGACCTCTAGCTTTGAACCTATTTGGCTAGACAAATATATGTGGTCTCATCAAGATAGCCATTCAAAACGTCGTCTTCACATCCATTTGCTAAATCTTGTAATCCAGAGAGGCAACAATGGATAAGAGAATGCGGATAGACTTAAGCATGGCTAGAGGCGAAAAGCTTTCTTCGTAGTCCATTCCTTCCTTTTCTGTATATCGTTTTTCTAGCATTTTGGCCTTATAGGTTTCAACTTTCTCATCTGCTCCTCTCTTTCTCTTGTAGTCCCACTTACACCCTATTTAGGAAGATCCATAAGCTCCCAGACTTGATTAGTCTTCATTGACCTCATCTCATTGTTTATAACTTCTATCCAAGGCTTTGAATCTCCATGGCTTCTTTGTAAGTGTAAAGATCCTTATCATAATCAACTGGTTCAGCCAAGTAAACTTCACCATTGAACATATATCTTCCAATCTGACACCTAATCCTCCCACTATGCCAAAGCTCCTTAGGTTATTGTTCGGTCGATTTTTCTATGTTGATTGGATTGGTTTCAACTAGAACCCTCAAAGTGATCGAATCACTTGCCATCTCATCGAGTACCATTCTACTACGAGACTTAAAGTCGTTCATGTAACTTTCCTTAAGGAAGTCACATTTGTGGAAGCAATAACTTTATTTTTTTAGGTTATAGAAATAACCACCATCTGTCCCATTTGGATATCCTACAAGCACGCACATCTTTGAATGTGTTTTCAACTTATTAGTTTCCTTCTCTAGGGCATGAGTATGACATCTTTATACACAAATATAGTTTAAGGATGTCTTCCTACCCATCCACAACTAATGAGGAGTCTCAGGAACCGATTTTGAGGGCATATTGTTCAAAAGATAATAAGTTGTTTGTAGTGCATATCCCTAGAAAGATAAAGGCAATATCGAATGATTCATCATGGACCTAACCATATCCAATAAAGTCTTATTCCTTCTCTCAGCCATGTCATTCTGCTGCAGGGTGTCTGGCACAGTCAAACAGGATAAAATCCCATTCTCCTTTAGGTGTCCTAAGAACTCATCATAGAGATACTCTCCATCTCGATTGGATCGAATGTCTTTATAGGTTTACCTAATTGCTTCTCTACTTCAACTCAAAACTCCTTGAACTTGTTAAAAGTTTTGCTCTTATGATGCATTAGATAGACATACTTATATCTTGAGTAATTATCAATAAAAGTGACAAAATACTTGTACCTTCCTCGTGCCTTGATGTCATAGGACTACAAACATCATTGTGCATAAGTTCTATATGTTGAAAAAGCACGTACGTAGCTAAATTTCTAAAATTTTAAATCTAAGCATTTTCCAAAGTGGAAGCATGACATATTATAGGCATAAATTAATAAGATCTTACTAACTTTGGCATGCTGAAGAGCTCTTACAATTAGTGAAGAGAAGAACGTTCTAGAAGAGCCTCAACCAATTGGTCTTTTTTTGCTATTCTCTATTCACAATCGGAGTGTGTTTGGGCACACGTCGTATAGCTCTTCCCTGGTGACTCTCCTTCCAACCAATTGAGAAGACCTAGAACCAAGGTTCATGATTATGAATAGTATCCCTTAGGAAGTTTCAGAATATCTAACACTAGAATACTCACTCTAAATCTCTTAACTGATCTAAATAATTAAGAAAGTCACTCCCTATTTATAGAGGTCAGACCCAGGGTTAATCATTATCAGATAAGGCCTCAAAAATTTGAATTTGGATCAACATCTGATAAAATCACACCAACAATGAGTAATCGATTATCGTTAGATCGACAGGCCGACCTAACGGATCGGCCTACTGAACTTACTCCATCGGCAGGTCGAACTAATAAATCAGCCTGCCAAACTTATGATAATATGATCCTTAAAAATCTTTTATTTCCCACTTGAAATTCTTTGGATAGAGCCTTAGTTTTAATTCAAATAACTCAACATAAAAGTTTTCTAATTAAAATAGTTATATTTGGATAATCTTAAGAAAAATAAATATTTTTGATAATTCAATAAGTTTATCTTGAATTAATTTACAAAAGTAATTCGACTGATAAATAGACTTGAATTATCTAATCCTATCAAAATTCAGCCAATCTAATAATTTAATATAAGTCACTAATTTATTGAAAAAGCACGCCGTATCCTTATAAGATTTATTACGAACTAGCAAAGAGGACTAGATGGACCTATATAGTTTTAGCTACAACAATTATAAAATATATAATATCCCAAATACACATTTTATAATTATCAACTCTAATGCTACTTCATTAAAACTTAGAGCTGCACTCTCGAACTATATAAAATTACAAAGCCCCAAATTAGCTAAGTGTCCATGACAAATCATAATGTATCTTATCCCCATAGGATGTTTAAAAACGGTTTAAGGATAAATTCTATCTTATCTTCTCGATTATTTTTATCTTACGCTCCATTATCTCACCATTGCAAAACTTACCATCCAAGGACAGTGTACCATTTGGTTACACTTATGCATCCAAATGGTTGAGCGCTCTAGTTTTTCAATTATGGGATAATGCATATAAGATTATATCATTGACTCCACCAATGGGGTTATAGATTCCATATCTACGAATAACAGGTCTACGCTCTCAAGAGTCATGTTTCTAATTACCAATATGCGTACCATCTCAAAGTTAGGATATCACCCTTTGATACATTAAATGACATAAGATAAGATAACAAACCCATTAGTCATTTTAGGATTAAGACACAACACATATGATTGTTTAAAGTAAATTGATTTGCACAAATGGAATTATTATTCCAAATCAATTCCACTTTATGTCCCCATCTAACACATTGCCACCTATGATAATGTAACAATGTTTGTACTCATGAAGTACGACTTCAATGGCCAAGACAAGCCATCTCCTATCAGGGATATAGATAACATTACAATCTTAGCATGAATAAAGTGTCTTACTTTATTCCCTCGATTGCAGATCTTATGATTTAAACCATTACCTTTAAAATCATGCCTTTCTCATAATCTGGCCATTATATGCCTAATTCTTAAAGGTTTAGATCGACAGTCTCAAACTTTTATTTGTTTATCATACATTCAACAAATATGAACATAAACAAGACAACATTTGATAAATGAATAATAAATAAATTCTTTATTGATAAAATGTCTCTAAAACATAATACAACATTTTACTCCTTAGGGCATACATGTTTGACAATCGCCCACTTGCACTAACTAAGTAAATATGAGATATCACACATCCCATAGCTTCCACATGCCTCTCAAAAACCCTCGCATTTAGTGTCTTCGAGAATGGATCAATTAAATTGTACTCACATGTGATTTTGCATATAGCAACATACCCACCTTCAACGAAGTCCTTCATCACATGATACTTTTGATGAATATGGTTACTCTTCTTATGAAATCTTAGTTCCTTAGCATTAGCTATCACTATAGTGTTATCACAATATAGCGATACCTCCTTATCCATGCTAAGAACTACCTCAAGATCCCCAAGGAACTTGCGGAGCCATGCTACTTCTTTTGAAGCATCACTAGCTGCCACATACTTGACTTCCAATGTTGAATCTGAAGTGCAATTTTGCTTGACACTTCTCCAAACAATGGCATCGTTGCCTAGAGTGAACACAAAACCAAAAGTCGATCTCCTCTAATCTGAACAGGATTGGAAATCCAAATCAGTGTATCCTAAAGGTGTTAAATCCTCATCCAAATACACAAGCATATACCTTCAAGTCCTTCTTAGGTACTTGAAAATATGCTTGACCATAACCCAATGATTCGGTCCCAAATCCAACTGAACTGACTTACTATCTCGACCGCATAACAAATACCCAGTCATGTACAAAGCATGACATATATGAGACTATTCATTGTCAAAGCATAAGACACCTTCTTCATGTATTCTTTTTTGTATTAGACTTTGACAAGTCCTTCTTAGAAAGAGTAATTTCAAACCTAGACGGTTGCCCACCTTTCTTGGAATCCTACATGACAAACTTCTTGAGAATTTTATCTATGTAAACTGCTTAGGACAAAGCTATCATTTTATTCTTCCTATCTCGAAAGATGAAAGATTTGGATATTGAGAACATAATTAGCTTCACCCAAGTCTTTCATGTCAAACTGCTTGGTCAACCATAATTTGAACGATGACAATGCCTTAACGTCGTTGCCAATTAGTAGAATGTCATCTATATAGAGTAGTGGGAAAACCACCTTCCCATCCTTAATATGTTTGTAAACACATGGTTCATCCACATTTTGTTCAAACCTATAATTCTTGATCACTTAATCAAATCTTATGTTTCAAGAACGTGAAGCCTACTTAAGCCCAGAAATTGACTTTAGCAACTTACAAACCTTACCCTCTTAACCCTTAGCCTTGAACCCGTCTAGCTATACCATATATATGGACTCATCAAGATAGCCTTTTTGAAAGGTTTTCTTGACATCTATCTGCCAAATCTCATAGTTAAGAGCGGCAGCTATGGACAAGAGAATACAGATGGACTTAAGCATGGCTACAACCAAAACGGTTTCCTCATAATCGATTTGTTCCTTTTGCAGGTTTCCCTTAGCTACTAGTTTAGCCTTATAGGATTTGATTTTTTATCTGCTCATCTCTTTCTCTTGTAGATCTATTTACATCCTATGGGTTTTACTCCTTTGGGAAGATCTACAAGTTCCCAGACTCGATTAGCCTCCATAGACTTTATCTCAATGTTCATGGCTTCTATCCAAAGTTTTGAATCAATATCCTCTATAGCCTCTTCGTAAGTATAAAGATCCCGATCATGTTTATCCGGTTCAACCAAAAAGGCCTCACCATTGAACATATATCTCTTAGGTTGACTCTCGATCCTCCCACTATGCTGAAACCCCTTAGGTTGTTGTTTGGTTGCTTTTTCAACATTGATTGGATTGGTTTCTACCTAAACCCCAATAGTGATCAAATCACTTGCTAACTCCTTGAGTACCACTTTACTTCGAGGCTTAAAGTCGTTCATGTAACTTTCCTCAAGGAAAGTTGTATTTATAGAAACCATGACTTTATTTTCTTTTGGGTTATAAAAATAACCTCCTTTAGTAGTCCCTTTTGGATATCCTACAAGTACATAAACTTCCAAACGTACTTCCAACTTATTCGCTTCCTTATACAAGACATGAGCTAGACATCCCCATTTGCAAATATGGTTTAAGGATGTCTTCTTCCCTGTCCACAACTCGTGAGAAATTTTAAGAACCAATTTTGAAGGCACATTGTTCAAAAGATACCATGCGTTTTGTAGTGCATATCTCCAAAAGGATAAAGGCAACGATGAATAACTCATCATGGACCTGACCATATCCAACAAAGTCCTATTCCTTCTCTCAAGTATGCCATTCTGCTGCAGAGTGTCCAACACAGTCAAATGGGATAAAATCTCATTCTCTAATATGTGTTCTAAGAACTCATCGGAGAGGTATTCACCACCTTGGTCAGATCAAAGTACCTTTATGGTTTTTCTTAATTGCTTTTCTGCTTCAGCCCGAAACTCCCTAAGCTTGTCAAAAGTTTCACTTTTATGATGCATTAGGTAGACATACACATATCTTGAGTAATTATCAATAAAAGTGACAAAGTACTCATACCCTCTTCATGCCTTGATATTTATGGGACCGCAAACATTACTATGCACAAGTTTTAAAACCCCTTCAGCCCTATTGTCCTTACACCTCGAATCGTATTTTAGTCATTTTGCCCTCCAAACAAGAATCACATTGTGGTATAGATTCCACCTTTAAGTGACTTAAAGGTTCATCCCTTACTAACTTTTGAATCGTATTCAGGCTAATATGACATAATCGTAAATACCAAATATCGGTCTTATTAGAGTGAGAAATCTTAAGTCTTTTAAAGTTATTGTCATTAACCTCAAGCTAAGATGGAAATTACATGAAGAAGGATATAATTTGAAGATTCAAGAATAAAGAATCGATAATATGTTTCGATTATTCTCTTGGAATTTTTGTTTTCTTTTCTCTAGGGTGGAACCATAATATTATGGTTATTTATTATTATTTTGCTTGTGGGTTTGCATGATTGTTTTGTTTGTTTGCATTATAATATGATTTGCCAAGTATATTGATAACATGTCCTATAGAATAGGGAATGCTACTCATTAAAAATTGTTCATGCATATTTATAAAATAAAACCTTGATTTCAAAAGAATGAGTGAGAAAAGATTTTTGAAGAGAGGACCTACGGCTTCCATCGTTGATCCATAGGTAGCACATAGTGGTTTCGACCCTTAGGAAGGGACTTCATCATGTACCAAGTTGGATCTCCAAGAGAATAAGGTATTTTAGCATGATTTATGGTTGCACACCCCTAGGTGGTGATTATAAATCGTGGATAAAATATTGAAACGATAGTTATACACTCATGTTAATCCTATTACTTACCTCCCCTAGGAGCTCTGTTAGTAAAATTGATGGCCAAAGAAATGATTATTAATATATGCTAGATCATATGGGTCCTGGATGGCATATATTAATTAAGAGGCGATTTGTGTTCCTGATTGAATTTGGCAAGACTCCCCTAGGAGCTTGTTGAATTCTGAGTTCAGAATTATCATTGTAAGGTTGTGATATTTTCAAGGTTTTGATACATAAATATATTTATATGTTTTACATGATTGTGTTATCTCACTAAATTATTATCATATGTTTGGTATATGATTCTTTATTATAGATTAAAAATGTCTAAAAATGCTTTATCATCGATACTTGAGTGTACAACCATCGCTTCAACTATTTTATCCATGATCTATAATCACCACCCTAGGGGTGTGCAATGATAGATCATGCTAAAATTATCTTTTCAAAGATCTAACTTGATACATGATGAAATCCTTTCCTAGGGGTCAGGACGACCATTTGTTACCTATGGACCAATGATGGAGGCCATAGGTCCTCTATTCGAAAACCTTTTCTCACTCAATCTTTTAAAAAAACAAGGTTTTATTTTAAAACATACATGAACAATTTTTAATGAGTGGCACTCCTTATTCTATATGACATGTTATCAACATACATGACAAATCGTATTATAATGCAGACAAGTAAAGCAATCATGCAAAGCCACAAGCAAAATAATAATAAACAACCGTAGTATTATGGTTCCACCCTAGAGAAAGGAAATTAAAGATTACACGACATCAATCGAAATATATTATCAATTCTTTATTTTTGATCTTCAACTTATTTCTGTCTTCATGTGGTATCCATCTTCAAGTCTTAAATCTTGTAGAAATCAAATACTTCACTTTTTTAATCATCACAAAATTTCATGTTTCTCAAAATTGTCCCAAATATAAAACAAAAACTGCACCAAACAACGCCCTTTTTTCTAAAAGACCATAGCTATTTGTCGACCTACGGATCTATGCGACTGGCCTACTAGTCATCACCCATCACACTGTCGAACATAATAGTTTGGCCTACCGCTAGAGCTAGCTGAATCCTACCCCATAGATGGGCTCCTGAACAGAAAGTTCGACCCACTAGTATGCGACCATTGGCCTACCAACTAAGCAGAATTCACTTTTTTCTAAAAAAATAATTTTTATGCAGTTTTTTAATCTTGTTTTCAACAATTCAAAGACATAAAAATTTAGAGACTTGGTAAAAAATAATGGAACTGCTATAATCCATCTTCTAGATTCGTCTTCACTCTGAATTATTATTTAATTATAAAAATTTTATAAATTTAAAATTAAATAATAATTTCTAGACAATGATGATAGACCGCCATCTAATTACATAAAAAACCAATATACACATTGAAATCTCTAAGGAACCATAATTGGCATAAAGTAATTAATTAACAAATAATTAAATAATAATTTAATCAATTATAATTAATTAATATACATTAACCATATAATCTATGATAATATACATAAGTATATACAGAAACTCTAGAGTGCCAACTGTCTAAAAAAAATTAAATTCAAACATAGGAGATATCAAGATCACATAATCTATATATATAGCATGATCACAAACTTGTAAATTTACGTAAAAACCATGAGCTCTGATACCAATTATTGAAAAAACAAGTACGCAGTAAAATTTTTAAAATTTTAAATTCAAGTATCTTTCAAAATACAAGTTTGACATGCTATATACATAGATTAAAAAGATTTTACTAACCTTTGTGTGCTAAAGAGCTCCTGTAATGGTGAAGAGAAGAATGCTCTAGAAGAGCCTCAACCAACAGGTCTTGTTTGCTATTCTCCCTCTATGATCGAAGTATGTGTGGGCTTGCATCGTATAGCTCTTCCATGGTGACTCTCCTTCTAACCAATTAAGAAGACCTAGAGCCAAGGTTCATGATCGTAAACAATAGCTCTCAAGGAGTTTCAGAGTATCTAACACTAGAGTACTCACTTTAAACCTTTCAACAGATCTAAATAATTGAGAAAACTCACTCCTTATTTATAGAGGTCGGACCTAAGGTTAATCATTATCAGATAAGGCCTCAAAAATGCAAATTTGGATTAACATTTGATAAAATCGTGTCAAAAACGCGTAATTAGATTATCGTTAGATCGGTAGGCCCAACTAATAAATTAGCCTACCAAACTTACTTCATCGGCAGGCCGAAGTAACGAAATGGTCTGTTGAACTTGTGATACCCTAAGAATCTTTTATTTCTCACCTGAGATTCTTTAGATAGAGCTTTGGTTTTAATTCTTTAGATAATATGCTCCAATTTTCTAAGTATAGGATAACGCATATAAGAGGATATCACTACTCCTAAAGAGGAGCTATGGATTCCATATTTATGAATAATAGGTCTACGCTATCAAGAGTTATGCCTCCAATGTACCGGCATACGTACCACACCCTTTGGTATATCAAAAGACATAAGTCAAGACAACGGGCCCACTTTTTATCTAAAGATTAAGATGATTGTCAAAAGTGAATCGATTTGCTCAGACAGAATTATTAATCCAAATAAATTCACTTTATATCTCTATTCAACACATCGTCACCTATGTGCCAATGTTTCTATTTGCAGAGTCCACCTCCGATGGTTAAGACAAAACATCTTCCATCAGAGATATAGACAAGACAATAATCTTTTCATGAATAAAGCGTCCAACTTTATTCCTTCAATTGTAGATCTTATGATTTAAACCGTCACCTTAAGAATCGTGTCTTCCGCATAATCTGTCCATCATATGCTGAATTCTTAAAGGTTTAGACCGATAATCTCAAACTATTGTTTGTTTATCATATATTCAACAAATATGAACGTAAAGAGGACAAGATTTGGTATATAAGTAATAAATAAATTCTTTTTTGATAAAAATGTTTCTAAAAACATGTTACATTGTTACTCCTTACGGCATACACGTCTAACAATCTCCCACTTGCATCAAGTGAGTAAATATGAAAAATCTCGCATCCCCATAGCTTTCACATGCCTCTCGAAGACTATCCCAACAAGTGTCTTCATGAATGGATCAGCTGAATTGTCCTCTGACACAATTTTGCATACCATGACATGCCTGCCCTCGATAAAGTCCTTTATCACTTGATGCTTTTGATCAATATGCTTACTCTTCTTATGAAATCTTGGTTATTTAGCATTAGCTACCACTGCACTATTATCACAGTATAGTGATACTACCTTATCTATACCAGGCACTACCTTAAGATCTACAAGGAACTTGTGGAGCCACACTGCTTCTTTCAAAGCATCACTAGCTGCCATATACTCAGCCTTCATCGTTGAATCTGAAATGCAATCTTGCTTCACACTTCTCAAACTGATAGCATCGCTATCTAGAGTAAACACAAAACACAAATTTGATCTCCTCGAATCCAAACAGGATTGGAAATGCTATTTATCCTAGAGGAGTTAAGTCCTCACCTGAATGCACAAGCATATACCCTTGAGTCTTTCGTAGGTACTTGAAAATATGCTTGACTATAACCTAGTGGTTTAGTCCCGGATCTGGTTGAAATCGACTCACAATTTTGACCGCATAACAAATATCCAATCGTGTGCAAAACATGGCATACATGAGACTACCCACTGCCGAAGCATAAGGCACCTTCTTCATGTTTTCTCTTTCTTCCTTAGACTTTGGAGAGTCTTTCTTAAAAAGAGTAATTCCAGACCTAGATGGTTGCCCATCTTTCTTGGAATCCTGCATTGCAAACCTCTTGAGAATTTTATCTATGTAGCCAGCTTGTGACAAAGCTATCATTTTGTTCTTCCTATCTTGAAAAATCTGGAACTTGAGAACAAAATTAGCCTCACTTAAGTCCTTCATATCAAACTGCTTGGTCAACCATAATTTGACCAATGACAACATCCCAACGTCATTGCCAATTAGCAAAATGTCATCTACATAGAGCAGTAGAAAAATTACGTTCCCATCCTTAATGTGTTTGTAAACACATGGCTCATCCATATTTTTTGAGAACCTATAAGTCTTGATCACTTGATCAAATCTTATGTTCCAAGGACAAGAAGCCTGTTTAAGTCCATATATTGACTTTAGCAACTTACAAACCTTACCCTCCTGACCCTTAGCCTTGAACCCGTTTGGTTGCTCCATATAAATGGACTCATCAAGATAGCCAATTAGAAAAGCTGTCTTGACATCCATTTGCCAAATCTCATTGTTAAGAGCAACAATTATGGACAAGAGAATTAAGATGGACTTAAGCGTGGCTACAGGCAAAAAGATTTCCTCGTAATCGATTCCTTCCTTTTGTGTGTAACCTTTAGCTACCGGTCTAGCCTAAAGGTTTTGACCTTTCCTTCCACTCCTCTTTTTCTCTTGTAGATCTATTTTCACCCTATGGGTTTTATAACTTTAGGAAGATCCACAAGCTCTTAGACTCAATTAGTCTCCATAGACTTCATCTTTGTGTTCATGGCCTCTGTCCAGATTTTGAATCAACATCCTCCATAGCCTCGTAAGGATCCCTATCATGTTCATCTGGTTCAGCCAAGAAGGCCTCATCATTGAACATATACCTCTTGGGTTGACACCCAACCCTCCTACTACACCAAAACCCCTTAGGTTGTTGTTCAGGTTCGTTTGGTTTGTCTACATGTATTAGAGTGGTTTTTACTGGAACCTCCAGAGTGATCAAATCACCCCTTAACTCCTCAAGCACCACTTTGCTTGTAGGCTTAAAGTCGTCGATGTAACTCTCCTTAAGGAAAGTTGCATGAGTTGAAACATGACTCTATTTTCCTTTGGGTTATAAAAATAACTCCCTTTAGTCTCTTTTGGATATCCAACAAACACGCAAACTTCTGTATGTGCTTCCAACATATTTGCATCCTTAAACAGGACATGAGCCGGACATCCTCATATGCGAATATAGTTTAAGGATGTCTTCTTGCCCGTCCACAACTTATGAGGAGTTTTAGGGACCGATTTTAAAGGCACATTGTTCAAAAGATAACATGCAGTTTGTAGTGCATTTTTCCAAAAGGATAAAGGCAATGATGAATAACTCATCATGGACTTGACCATGTCCAATAAAGTCCTATTTCTTCTGTCTGCTATGCCATTCTACCATGGAGTGCCTGGCATAGTCAACTAGGATAAAATCCCATGCTCTAATACGTGCTCCAAAAACTCATCAGAAAGGCATTCACCACCTCGATCGGATCGAAGTGCCTTTATGGGTCTACCCAATTGCTTTTCCACTTCAGCCCAAAACTCCCTGAACTTTTCAATAGTTTTGCTTTTGTGGTGCATCAGGTACATATACCCATACCTTGAGTAATCATCAATAAAAGTGATGAAGTACTCATACCCTCCTTGTGCCTGGATGTTCATTGTTCCGCAAACATCACTATGCATAAGTTCTAGACCCCTTTGGCCCTATTGCCCTTAGACCTAAATGGTCTTTTAGTCATTTTACCCTCCAACAAGATTCACATTGAGGTATAGATTCCACCTTTAAGTGACTTAAAGGTCTATCTCTTACCAACATTTGAATCCTATTTAGATTCATATGACCAAGGCGTAAATGCCAGAGTAAGAAGTTTTAAGTCTTTTGGAGTTATTATTATTTATCTCAGCATTAAACATTAAGTCCATCTTAGGTTTGATAAAATGTAGATTATTTTGCATCCATCAAGAACAGATAAAATATTTGTTTTTACGAATCACCACTTTATTATTAAAAGAAACCAAGTAGGAGTCTTTAAATAAACAAGCTACAGAAATTAAATTCCTCTTAAATTTATGAACATCAAAACAACCTCACAAAATTAAATTCCTATAATTATCAAAACGTAGATGGACGTCTCCCATGGCTTCTACTAAGACCAAGGATCCATTGCCCAATTAAAGTGTGAAGTATTAACGAAGCAGACTTCTTGTTTCTTTGAACCCTTGCAGAGAAACACAAACATGATTAGTTGCACTAGAATCTATGACCTAAATGTCACTGAGTTCCTCAACCAAATGAGTTTCTAAATACAGAAGATCACACTTACCTCCTCGGGAAAGGAAGTCCTTGCAAGTTTTCTTAATGTGCCCAACCTTCTTGTAGAAGAAGCATTTAAGCTTCTTGGGGTTCTTCTTCTTCTTCTTCTTGCTCTTGTTGTTAGTAGGAACAAAAGACTTCCTATTTTTGACCTGTTGTTTCTTTCTATTTCTAGGGTTGGGATTGGAGCCAGAAGCAGCCATCAAATTAGCCTCGCCACCCGTAGGAGATTCCCTAATCAGCAGTTCGAACTCCTGTAACTATTTCATTAATTCTGTTAAGGTCATATCCCAAATATTGTTCAAATTTAAAGTAGCTATAAATGTGATAAACTCTTTAGACAAAGTCTCAAAGACCATAGTCATCTTAGTTTTAGCATCGATGTCAGCACCATTGGTTTGTGCCTCAATGAGGTAACCCATAACCAATATCATATGCTCCTTTATAGATGTCCCTAGTTTTTGTTTATAGTTCAAGAGTTTCTAAAGCGCCTCTTGCCGCTTAGTTAAGGCCTGGCCTCCAAACATATCTTTTAGATTATCCAAGATCTACTTAGCAGTCTCATAATCCTCATGTTGAGCCTGCAGCACATTATTCATGATGGCCACAGCATAGTAGCAGGCCTGATCATTTGCATCTTTCCAATGATCATATACTTGGATATGATCGTTGTGAAATCTCCCGTAGGCTCGGGAGGACAAGGGGTTATCAGCATAAATTTTAATTTTTCAAAGCAGAGGACGATATTCAGGTTTCATTTTCAATAATTATAATTTTCTTCAATTAATTGGTTTTTCTCAAGTATTGATGGTAAAGCATTTTTAGACATTTTTAATCTACAATAAAGAATTATATACCAAACATAAGCAAACATAGCATAATAATTTAGTAAGATAACACAATCATGTAAAAACGTACAAATGTGTTTATGTGTCAAAACCTTGAAGATATCACAACCTTACAACGATAATTCCTAAGTCAAAATTCAACAAGCTCCTAAGAGAGTCATTTCAAATTCAATCATGAATATGAATCCCCTCCTGATTAATATATGCCATCCAGGACCTATATGATCTAGCATATATTAATAATTGTTTCTTTGTCCATTAGTTTTATTAACACAGTTCTTAGAAGAGGTTAATACTGAAATTAACATGTGTGTATAACCATCATTTCAATATTTTATCAATGATTTATAATCACCACCTAAGGGTGTATAACAATAAATCATGCTAAAATACCTTATCTTCTCGGAGATCTAACCCAATACATGATGAAGTCCCTTCCTAGGGGTCGAAACCACCATGTGCTACTTATGGACCAATGATAGAGGCCTTAAGTCTTCTTTTCAAAAACCTTCTCCCACTCAATCTTTTAAAATCAAGGTTTTATTTTAAAAACATACATTAACAATTTTTAATATGAGCGGCACTCCTTATTCTATATGGCATTTATCAATATACATGGCAAATCATATTATAATGCAGACAAGCAAAGCTACAAGTAAAATAATAATAAATAATTATAATATTATGGTTCCACCCTAGAGAATAGAAACAAAGATTACAAGAGAATAATCGAAACATATTATCGATTCTTCATCCTCAAATCATCAAGCTGTATCATTCTTCATGTAATGCCCATATTTAAGTCTTCAATCCTGCATAGATTGAATACTCCATATTTCTGGTCGTATCCAAATTTTAATGTTTCTCAGAATTGTCCCAAAAATAAAATTTAAACTGTATCAAAAACTACACCTTTTTTGGAAAAAAAATTTTCAGCTCTCTATCGGCAAGCCAATCTATGTGATTGGCTTGCCGGTCATGACAGTTCAGCCTGTCAAACTGGAAAGTTTAGCTTGCCACCAGAGCTACCTAATTTTTTCCCCATGGATGGTCTGCCGAACCTCATGTCTAGTTTACCGATTTACGACCATCGGCCTACCGATTTGGGGGGTTTAGCATGCCGACCGAGCAAAAACCACCTTTTTTCAAAAAATATAGTTTTTAATGCAATTTATCAATTTTATTTTCAACAATTCAAAAACATAAAATTAGAGACTTAGGAAATACCTAGGAATGCCATCATTCATCTTCTAAATCCATCTTTTTCGAATGATTATTTAATCACAAAATTCTTATAAATTTAAAATCAAAAAAATAATTCTTAGACGGAGATGATAGTCCACCATCTAATTATATAAAAAACCTAGATACGCATTCTAACCTCTAAGGAACCGCAACCAGTATATATTAATTAATTAACAAATAATTAAATAATAATTTAGGCAAACTAATTAATTAATAAACATTCCCCATATAATCCATGATAACATAAAAATTATATATAAACCCTATAGTTCAAACTCTCTAAAAAATTAAATTCAAGCATCGGAGAGATAAAGATTACATAATTTATATATATAGCATGATCACAAACTCGTAAATTTATGTAAAAACCTGGCTTTGATGCCAATTGTTGGAAAAATAGTATGCAGCAGAATTTTAAAAGTTTTTATATCAGAGTATTTTTTAAAACACAAGTTTGACAACTATATTCATAAATTAACTAGAACTTACTAACCTTGTATATGCCAAAAATCTACAGCAATCAGTGAAGACAAGTAACATTCTAGAAGAACCTCAACCAACTGGCCTTCTTTGCTATTCTCTATTCTCGATCAGAGTGAGTATGGGCCCACATCGTTCTGCTTTTCCCAAGTGACTCTTCTTCTAACTAATTGAGAAACACCCAAAGCTATAGTTCATGATTTGTGAACAACAGCTCTCCCAGGAGTTGTAAAGTCTCACTAACAGAGTCTAACTCTAGGTTTCTCAACTAATCTAAATAATAAAGAGACTCACTCCTCTTTTATAGAGGTTGGGCCTAGGAGTCAGTCCCTATAAGATAAGGCCTCAAAATTTGAATCAAAATCAAATCAGGATTAATGTCTGATAAAAATCCACATGGAAACGTGTGGTGTTTTTATCGCCCAGTCGGTAGGCCGAACTAACAAATCTACCTACCGAACCTCCTCAATCGGCAGTCGAACTTAAAGATTGGCCTGCCAAACCTCCCATAAAAGATCCCTATAAATCTTTATTTCTCACCTAAGATTCTTGGGATAGAGCCTCAGTTTTAATTCAAATAACCCAATAGAGAAGTTAACTGATTAAAACAGTTATATCTAGATAATCTCTAGGGAAATAATTATTCCTGATAATTTAACAAGTTTATTTTAAATTAATTTATTCAAAATTAATCCAACCGATAAATAGACATGAATGATCTAATCTTGATAATTCAACAAGTTTATCTTGAATTAATTTTATCACCAAATTATTTCAACCTATAAACAAAAATGAATTATCTGATTCTACCAAATTTCAGTCAATTTAATAAATTTAACATCAGTCATCAATTATTAAAAAAGCACGCTTATCATTATAGGATTTTTGTGAGCTAGCAAAGGGGACCAAATGGACCTATATATTTCAAGCTTCCGATAATTATGAAACACAATATCCTTGATATACATTTCATATTATCAACTCCAATTCTACTCCACTAAAAGCTTAAAGCTACACTTTCGAACTATATAGAATTATGAAACCTGTGTAGTTAAGTCTTTATGACATATCATAATGTATCGTATCCCTATAAGATTATCCATAATCGGCTTAAGGACAAGTTTTGTCTTACCTTCCTGATTATTTTTATCTTACGTTCTATTATCCTACCATCGAAAAACTTACCATCCAAAGATAGTATACCATTCGGTTACACCTATGTATTCAAATGATTAAGTGCTCTAGTTTTTCAAGTACAAGATAATGCATATAAGAAGATATCACTACTCCTAAAGAGGAGCTATGGATTCCATATCTATGAATAACGGGTCTACGCTATCAAGAGTCATGTCTCCAACGTACCGGCATGCGTATCACTATTAAAATGTAGATGTTATCCTTTGATACATCAAAAGACATAAGTAAAGACAATGGGCCCACTATTCATCTTAGGATTAAGATACAATACAAATGATTGTCTAAAGTGAATGGATTTACCAAGATAGAATTATTAATCCAAATTAATTCACTTTATGTCCCGATCGAATACATCGTCACCTATAACAATGTGCGAACAAAACAAACCATCTCCCATCAGGGATATAGACAACATAACAATCTTTATATGAATAAAGCGCCCAACTTTATTCCCTTGATTACGGATCTTATGATTTCAACTACCACCTTAAGAATCGTGTCTTTCGCATAATCTATCCATCATATGCCCAATTCTTCAAGGTTTAGACCGACAATCTCAGACTATTGTTTACTTATCATACATTCAACAAATATGAATGTAAAGAGGACAAAATTTGGTATATAAATAATAAATAAATTCTTTATTGATAATAAAATCACCAAAAACATGTTACATTTTTACTCCTTAGGGCATACAAGTCTAACAGTTACACCTATACATCTAAATGGTTGAGCGTTCTAGTGTTTCAATTACAAGATAACGTATAAAAGAGAATATCATTGACTCCACCAATAAAGTTATGAATTTCATATATATGAATAACAGATCTATGCTATCAAGACTCAAGTCTCCAACATATCGGTATGTTACCATCTCAAAGTCAAGATATCATCATTTGGTACATCAAAAGATATAAGATAAGATAACAAGCCCATTAGTCATTTTAAGATTAAGTCACAATAATTATGATTGTCAAAAATGAATTGATTTGCATAGATGGAATTATTAATCCAAATTAATTTCACTTTATGTCTTGATCCAGCATATTATCACCTATGACAATGTACCAATGTTTCTGCTCGCAGAGTCTAACTTCGATGGTTAAGACAAGCCATCTCCCGTCAGGGATGTAGACAATATAACAATCTTAGCATAAATAAAGCGCTCAACATTATTTCCTCGATTGCAGATCTTATGATTGAGACCATCATCTTTAGAATCATGTCTTCTACATAATCTGTCCATCTTATGCTTGATTCTTAAAGGTTTAGACTGATGGTCCTACATTTTTGTTTGCTTATCATACATTCAACAAATATGAATGAAAAGAGGACAACATTTGATATATGAATAATAAATAAATTCTTTATTGATAAAATGTCTCCAAAAATATATTACAACATTTTACAACTTAGGGCATATATGTCTAACACTACAACCCTTTCGGCTTGATTGCCCTTAGACTCGAATGGTCTTTTTGTCATTTTGCCCTCCAAACAAGATTCACATTGTGGTATAGATTTCACCCCTAAATGACTTAAAAATCCATCCCTTCCAAACCTTTAAATCCTATTTAAGTTAATATGACCTAATCGCAAGTGTAAAAAATAAGTCTTATTTGGTGAAAAGCTTTAAATCTTTTAGGGTTATTGTTAATCTCAGTGTTTCGTATTGATTCCATCTTAGGTTTGATAAAATATAGGTTGTTTTACATCCATCTACTACAAATAAAAGATTTGTTTTCATAAATCACAACTTTATTATTAAAAGAAACTAAGAAAGAATCCTTAAATAAACAAGAGACAAAAATTAAATTCCTTTTAAGTTTAGAAACATAAAAACAATTTCTCAAAATTAAACTCCTATAAGTATCAAAATAAAGATGGACATCTTCCACTGCTTTAGCCAGCACTAAGGATCCATCACCCATCCCTAACGTAAAGTGCTCATGTAGCAGACTTCTTGTTTCTTTGAGCCCTTGCAGAGAAATATAAACATGGTTAGTTGCTCTAGAATCTACGACATAGGTGTCACTTGATTTTTCAACAAAACAAGTTTCAACAACTAGAAGTTCGCTGTTACTTCCTTTAATTTGGAAGTCCTTGCAATTCTTCTTGATATGCCTGACTTTTTCACGAAAGAAGTATTTTAGTTTCTTCGGGTTCCTCTTCTTTTTCTTCTTCTTCTCCTTGCCCTTTGCTAGAATAGAAGACTTCGCATTCTTGGCCTTTTACTTCTTTCCATTCTGAGAATCGAAATTGAAACAAGATGCAACCACCAAGTTTGCCTCGCCACCAGCTAGAACTTCCTTGATCAAGTTTCAAACTCCTACAATTGCTTCATCAACTCAGTCAAAGTCAGATCCTATCTATTGCTTAAGTTATACAAAGCTCTAAATGGGATAAACTCCTTAGAAAGATTCTCAAAGACCATAGTCATCTATCACTCAACATCAATGTTATCTCCATGAGTTTGAGCCTCAACGAGGAAGCCTATGACCAACATCATATGCTTCTTTACAGGCGTCCTTATTTTTTGCTTGTAGTTATGGTGGTTCTAAAGAGCCTTTTGTAGTTTTGTTAAGGCTTAGCCTCCAAACATGTCCTCAAGATTATTTATGATCTACTGAGCAATTTCATAATCTTTATATTGAGCTTGTAGCACATTATTCATGCTAGCCATGATATAACAGCGGGCCTAATCATCAGCATCCCTTCAACAATCATATGCTTAATTTTTTCATAAATAGATTCTCTAGTAGACGTAGGAAAACATGATCTAGTTAGCACAAATTTTAGTTTCTCAAAAGATAGGACAATGTTCAGGTTCCATTTTCAATCATTATAGTTCTCGCCAGTTAAAGTGTTCTTATTAAGTATCAAAGATAAAGTGTTTTTAGACATTTTGATTTATAATAAAGATTTATATATTGAACATAAGCAAACATTTAATAACAATTTAGTAAGATAACAAAAACAAGTAAGCACACAATGAGTTTATGTATCAAAACCTTAAAAAAATCAAAACCTTACAACGATAATTCTTAACTTAAAATTCAACAAGTCACCTAGAGGAGACTTGCCAAATTCAATTTAGGAACATGGATCCTCTCCAATTAGTATATACCATCTATGAGTCGTCTGATCTAGTACATACCAATAATCACTTTCTGTGGCCATTAACTTTATTAACAGAACTCCTAAGCAAGGTTAATAATAAAATTAATCTTGAATGTTTAAGCCATTATTTCAACTACTTTATCCATGGTTTATAATCAACACCTAGGGGCAAACAATGATAAAATATGCTAAAGCAAATTATCTTTTTGGAGATCCAATCTAATACATGACGCATCCCTTCCTACGGATTGTAATAGCCATATGTTACCCATGGACTAACGATAGAGGCCTTAGGTCCTTTTTTTGAAAACCTTCTCTTACTCAATATTTAGAAATCAAGGTTTTATGTTAACATCCATAAACAATTTTTTAATAAGCGACACTTCCTATTCTATATGAAATGCTATCAACATACATGGCAAAATATATTATAATGTAAATAAGAGATGTAATAAGGGAAGCTACAAGCAATATAATAAATAACTATAATATTAAAGTTCCATTCTAGAGAAAAGGAAATAAAGATTACAAAAATTAATCGAAACATTTTATCGATTCTTTATCTTGTATCTTTTAGTAGTATCCTTCTTCACGTAATGTCTATCTTCAATTTTAATCTCGTATAGATCAAATTTTATTCTCTGGTTATCATAAAATCTCGTTTGTTTTTCTCAAAATTGTTTTATAAAAGAAAAACCTCAAAAAAAAAAAAAAAACAAAAATGACTTTCTACAACCTTGCAGTCGACTGCACTATATATATCTCAGTCGACCAAGCCGTTGCAATCCAAAATCTAAGACGCCTTTTTCTTCATTATTTTTTGTAGTTTTAATTTTAACAACAATTCAAAAAAAAAACCAACGAAAATTTTATACGCACAGAAAATAAATAGCCTAGCAATTAATTCCATTTTTTAGATCTGTCTTCTCTTTAAATAATTATTTTAATACAAAATTACTTACCAAAATTAAAATAATAAATCTTGGGCGGTGATGATAGACCGCCATCTAATTAGGTGAAAAACCTAGATATACATTATAACCTCTAAGAAACCATAACAAGCAAAATTAATTAATTAATATAATAATTAAAAATAGAAATTTAATCAACAATAATTGATTTATAAACATTCACTATACAATCTCATGACAACATATAATTATATAGAAACTTAAAGTACCAACTCTCTAAAGAAATATACTCTGTAAAAAATATAATTCAAGCATTGAAGATATTATGATCTCATACTTTATAAAAATAGTATGATCACAAACCCATAAAAACTCCATAAAACCATGGCTCTAATACAAATTGTTAGAAAACAATTATGCAATGAATTTAAAAATTTTTTAATTAAAACATTTTTCAAAAATAAATTAAACATGCTATGTATATAAAATAACAAAAGATCTTTCGTACCTCTTAGAAGATCAAAAATTGTAGGAACTGCAACTAGAGAAAATTACTAGAAGAGCCTCAACCAACTAATCTTCCTTGCAATTCTCTTTCCACAATCGGAATACAAGTGATCGCACATCATTCAGTTTTTCCTTAGGTGACCTTTCCTTTCAACCATAAGAGAAAACCAAGGGCTAAGGTTCGGGATGTTAACCAATAGACCGATGGGAGTTTCAAAGCTTCTCTCTCTAGAATACTCTCTCCAAATTTCTCAAGTGATCTATGAAACAATAGAAAATAGTTCCCTTTATATAGTGGTCATATTGGGCTAGTCCTTATCAGATTTGGCCTCAAAATTTGAGTTTGGATCAACTTTCTATGTAAAACACATAAAGCACATGGATTACTGATGTAGTAGGTCCAATCGACCATCCCACACTAGGTCCGGTCAATTGATGTGTCGTGGCAGCACTCCCACGATGTGTTTTTATCTCCTAATATTTATCCCATTAATTCAAACAGAACCTAATAGATAAATCCTAGTTTATTTGACCTATGTATCCTCTATAAAGCCTCAATTTTGATTCAAATAACTAATAAAAAAGTTATTTAATTAAAACAATCATATACAGATAATCTCATATAAATAAAATCTATTTTAAATAATTCAACATGTTTATCTTAAGTTAATTCAACCAATAAACTAACATGAATTATTAAATCCAATTTATCAAATTTTAAAAACATGTTGTATCGTTATAGGAAATATTATGAGCTAGCAAAGGGGGCCTAATAGACATATATAGATCAAGCTCCTATAATTATAAAATAACATGTCCTCGATACATATATTTTATAGTTATGAACTCTAAAGCTATAACACTTATGTTTAATATCTCCGTAAGATATTCATAATGAGATTAAGGATAAATTCTATATTATCTTCCTGATTATTTTTATCTTATGTTCCATTATCTTACTATTAGAATACCTACTATTAATAACCAATAACAAATAGTATACCATTTAGTTACTCATATGTATCCAAATGGTTAAGAGCTTCATTTTCCAATTACAGGATAATGCCTATAAGAGAATATCATTAACTCTACAAAAGAGTTACGGATTCCATATCTATAAATAACAAATCTACGTCAATCAAGAGTCATGTCTTCAATGTTCCAATGTGCGTGCTATCATCTAATTCAAGATGTCACTTGTTGGTATATCAAAAGATACAAGTCAAGAACACGTGCCCATTAATTCATTTTAAGAGTAAGATATGACACATATGATTGTCTAAAGTGAATTGATTTAAACAAATGAATTTATATTTCCAAGATGCTAAGTTATGATCTGTGCTTACACAAATCTTACCATGCAAGTCAAAAAACATAATGCCATAAATAGGAGTTTAATAAATACTCAGGATTAAGACTGTCAAATATATAATCATCATAGTGATAAATTTGAATACTCTATTTGTAACGGATAATTATTAGATATTCATAATTTATCTGGTCCAGTCCTATATAATCTCATTATATAAAGTACCTCCAATCTAATGTCTCTACATTAATAGTCCGGATAATGACTATTTCATTCTAAATGAGATTGGACCGTACTTGTAATATTTAATTAAAGATCCCAAACTTTAATTAATTATTACGGACTATTTAGATTATTATCTATAAATTTTATCCCTAAGCATATAACACTTATATGCTAAGTTTATAGTCACATTAATAATCATGGAATTTTCTCGATGTTTACAAATGTATTCATAATACATACAAGCAACCAAAATAATAATAAAAGTCACTTTATTTATTTATTAACAATATGTACTATGTCACAGCATTTAGGGCACCAAACCCAACAATAACAAAATTATCCCGTGATCAAATATAAGATTTAGTCGTAACTTGTGAATAATAGTATTGTAGTCACAATAATATTGTCGTTATAATTTATTTCTATTAAAAGATAGATTCAAGAAAAAAGATATATAGATAAGTATATATTTTTTTCCTAAGTTTCACATAATTATTTGTCCTACATCAGTCTCACCCTATCCTTCTTGTTTCCCTCATCTTCTGACACTCTCTTTATTTTTCTTTCATTTTTTCGTCTCCTTATCTGATATGAATATCATTGGCTTTTTTTTTTTTTTTTTTTCGGAGGGCATACCATTGGCTTTTGATTTCTAATATGAACATTGAACATTATGGATCTCCTTCAACCAGCACATTTCTCCGCCGATTACTGCAGATTATTAATAATTATTACAAGTCAATATATTCCACATTGTCATCTGAAACTTCCTTTTTAAGTCAGTAGATTGATCTTGTGTAATTACAATTATTGATCCTATTTTAGGAATCATAAAATTAGATTTGTTGCTTCTAATCTACTAGATTTACTTCTCATAATTTTCCTATATTGGTTTTGACAGGGTGTGGAATCAACTTGGTTGAGTTTCGTCATACGTGATCAGTGTTTTTCACCAAATTCGATGATAATTGTGATCCAACTCAAAAAAACCAATATATAGCAAATGTGCTTTATACGTTGAAACTTACTATTGCTTGAAAGGCGTCATTAAAATAATTTTCGGTCATCATAATTTAACTGTCATCTTATTATTTTAAATCATATGTATAGGCGCATTTTTTGTGCTAACAAATATCATAAGGTTCCGATGCTAGTATGTACAAAGCGAGGCAGATTTCGGGAACATTCCTTTTGAAACATAAATCTTATAGCCAAACTTGAGATAAAGTGAAGCCATAAGTTAGCCTTCAGTTCTATATAGATAAAATATATTAGATTAAGTTCAACAAGTAAAGAAATGGAAAAAACAATGAAGCTAAAGAAAAGCATATAAAAATTCATTTTTGAGGAGTATTAGCAGCTGTCTTTCTCATTCTCTCTTTTATGTGTCAGACTCTAAATGCAGAGGGTGAAAATAAGAAAGAGCATGTTGTTAGCATTTTCTATATTTTTTAGGGTTTATGTTGTGAATTTTCTTATACAACTACACGTTATCGCAAACAAGTGTGAGTAAAGCATGGATTGTTTGGTTACTAATTTTTGAAATTTTTGTGACTCTAATTTTATATGAACAATTGGAAAAGAAGTTTATATTGAAGAGAAATAAAATTAATATGAAAATAAACTAAAAAATAAAAAGAAAGCAAAAGCAAAGTCAAATAGATTAAAATTCAATTTACTACAACTCTAGATTTTTTATTTCACCATAACTAATCCGCCTTAATTATTTTATCTTATTAGCCTAGTTTATTATCCTAATCGATAGTTGAGAATCCCTAACCTTTTCACTAGCCTCTCCCAAGAACTAAGGAAAACAACCTTAGATATTAACTCATTATATTTATATGTGAATTAAAAGTACTAAGAATTCATTAAGTTTTATGGTTCTCCTTTAATAATTACACAGGCGATAAAAATATACTCCCATCTCACATGAAACTTATGGCATATGACACAATTAGCTAGACACATAAATCTCCTTTTGATTTCATTATGATTAACAGATCAACCATATAGTAGCCAATTATTTAGAAGCATTAAGAGCAATGAAGAATACTCAACTAGGAAAAATAAACCATCAACTAAATTGAAATAAGAAATCAAAACATGATAGTTAGAATATGTCATGGCTGTAAAAAAAGAAAATTGGTTTATGTTAAAAATAAAGCAAAGATTAAATATGGTCTTAAGCATGAAAAAAAAAATAAAAATAAAAAAACACTAGTGATTAAAGAAAAGTTGAAGTCTCTGTCTCCGGGTCTTGCCGTTCCTTCACCTCCACACAGGTCTCTCTATCTTTGTCACTTTTTTGTTTTGTTTTGTTTCTTTTTTTTTTTTTTTGGTTTTTTGTTTTGCCAAAAACTAGTCCCCTCAAGTAAGCCTAGCATGCTTGTAAGATATCAAGTAAAGATGACCTCTAATTTTGGAATGACCATGACAGCCACACCCTGCCCTTTCAGACACCCTTTTTCGCCTCAGCCATGCAAGGAGAACCTAAAATTCTTGTCCAAACCAACATCAAACTAACTCCCCTCAAGTGTTGAGGGAAATTCCAGAGAGAAAGATATCAATTTCACCTCAACGTAAATGGTGAATAAGAGAAAGGATTTAGTGTGCTCAATCCGGAACCTTTCTCTTTGATAATAAATCACCTATTTTTTTTTTTTTTTTTTTTTTTTTTTTGAAGGTAATTTATTATTTGTTTA